>NWSH02000612.1:13654310-13691533 GCA_002382865.2 Heliothis virescens | reverse complement strand
GTTTATTTTTATTTTTAACAACTTCGTACTTCGGAACGTTGAAATTAACGTACAACGTTACAACTAAAATATATACAGCACTTAAAAGTTTGTATATTTGTTTATATATACCTGCTAACTTCTGAATCTGCCAGTCATTTTTTTTTGTATTTGATTGCCCATCATTAGGATTTTTTAACCTGAAATAAGTCCTTAAGTGATTTGCAAAGTTAGGATATTTATTGGGGCATAACTAGGTTATTCATAAAAGAATGCATCTTTCTATTTAACAAGCATCTTCCGTACACATCATTTCTATTTTAAGTCCGCTACAGTTAAGCAAATTTTTCTTATTGATTAATTAGCGGGATTCAATTTTAATAGATCCAGTTTGTCTAAGACTAATAGTTCAAATGTTTTATGATAAAATTAGAATCCACAAGCATTTAAATATTTTTATTAATGAAGATTAATAACTTTAGCTTTGCCTTGCAAAATTAATTAAAAATTTGAACCTTACGTTACAAAAATTAAACTTTTTTTTTACAGTTGCGAAAAATAAAAATGGTTACACTAATACAAAGCCACACTGACAGAAAAATGCTTTTAATGGCTCTTAGTACATTATCTCGTCAAAGTCTTCCGAATACAACGTATACCTAACTGGATCCTATTGGCTCAAGTCTGCCAAAACATCTGACAGATCTTCGAAAACAAAATCTTCAAATAAGCACGAACTTCAAAAATAATCTCCATATATAACACCTGAAATCGATAAGTGTTAGACCACAAATATTATCCCAATACCTCAATATTTGCATTAAAGCTAACATTTGTTCGAGAATCATCTATAACGGTGACGTCATGAACTTTAATCTTCTATTAGTCCGATAATATCATTAGTATAATGACGTAATAAAAGGAACTACTAAAAAGGGTACATCCTATTCATATTTCATATACCGTGACAAGCGCAGGCGCACAATGCACCGTCGACTCGTTAAACATACTTGAAAGAAGTTCAGCAGATATGCTTTTTTGAGATCTACTACTTTTTATATTAACTGTACACTACAGGATCCATAAAGAGGCTTTATCATTATTCATTAACAATCTTAATAAATGACCAACAAAAATATTGTAGGTAATTAAGCAATGAAAATGGGATAGACAGCTGCGTTGTTCCGAAGTTTTTTCATCACTGGTTCTTCTCATAAACTAAATTTCAAGTAAAACTATCATCATCAAACTATCAACTGTCTTAAATGCATGTTAGTTATCCCTATTTAAAAAAAAATGTTTTGTAGTCCATCAGTCAGCTATCGAGATTCAGATCTCACTTTTTCTGTTATATTTGAATCGTAAACATTACCTCCTCGAACATTTTATTTTATTTTTTATCGCCAAATAAACCAGTCTAAAAGACATACCTTCCTTAGCATTAACACAAACTAGTTGTAATGCATCTAGAAAATTTTATGGACCTTCTGTGAAGAGTCGATGGCGCATGCGCCGTGGTCGTTGCATTCCTGCGCTCGGAGCTGACTCGTCGGGTTTGTTGACATTGCGCGCCGGCGGAAAGACTGGATGCGCACGGAATACGCGCTGCGCAGACGCTGCCCAGACAAACGTAAGCGCCATTTTCGAACGCCCTTTCCTGCCAGGGCTGCCGCGAAAATGGGTCAGCTTATTCCACTATTTCAAAATAACGACCATTGATGAAGAGGTCTCGTGTTACAAGCAAAAATATCTCCACAAGAATGTGACGGACTCGATAAACCTACTTTATTCCCAATAAAAAGGTTTAAGTGTATCAAAATGAGAGTTAACATGAGAATAAAGATATAGGTCACTATTATTGCGTCAGCAGCAGAATTAGGTTAGCGTAAATGAATTGTCACGGTAGCGACAAAACATATTATCTAATTGGTAGAATAGAGATAGTATATCGCTTGTTCTTAGATAAAATAAACTGTTAGAGAACTATTACCTTGTGCTTATCTCGGTTGATTGTGACAATAAAATATTTTGTCGAAAAGAACTAGGTTTACACGAGAGTCTTACGACTCAGGCGTTTGATAAAGAGAAACTTTAGACGTTATCAATGATTAGAAACGATTAGGCGATAGAGGCTCCTAAGGGGCAATCGAACCATCTTATTACAAAAGAATTAGAAACATTCTAGAATGAAAAGAACAGCAATTGCCTTTAGTACATATAGACTCAAAGCAACAACTATCATCCAAAAATGGCTGAAGAATATCAAGCGAGCTTGGAGAATCTGGGCCAAAAATATGGAACAAAGTTAACGACACGTTAGTCTAGCAAACCAACCGCTAATTAGTAATTAGTCATGTTATCTCACTTTCTTACTGATCTAGGAATCAAACTCAAACAGAGTGTATCAACCTTTTATATTTTACGCCAGTTAACATCAGCTGAGAGGCGAGTGGAATCAGGTTAGTGTTAACTTATCAAGATTATGAAGCTTCATTGTAGTGCCAGCTATAGTTGTTGCCTTTGGTTTTACTCGTAATATCTGAACAATGCAGTATTTTTATTTTTCTTGCTCTGTTAACAATTTTATTCGTGTTTTAGGCAATGTCTTCATATTTTTCTTAAATTTTTCTCTTTCATCCACATCATATCCATTTTCTGTGCCTTTCTGCCAAATTGGTTTCATTTCAGCAGAAGTAACGTCACAGAGTAACATAATTTCAGTTAGTATTCAGTTGCTATGTGAATAAATTTTAAATGCTTTACGTAATGTTTAGTGCTTATAAAGATAAATGTTTTATTTGCTTTTGATTGTCAACTGGCCTTGGTTTTTATTGAGCGATGATTAGTTTACGTTGGAAGTTAGATATCATTAAGAAAATTATAGGGATTACATAGATGGCTCTCTACAGAGCCAAGTAAAAGTGACGTAGGAATTTTGAGAAAATGGAAAAGAAAACCACTAAAAAGTTTACAACTTCGTCAGCATTGCTCAATATTAAAAAGACAGTACAAAACGGACAGACACATCCACCATATTACAGACACCAAATGAAGAACAATCAAAATCAGTAAAAGCAAATAAAACACATGGCTCGCTAACTGGGATTCCCAAACTAAAATAAAGTACTTAAGGCTAGTCTTATCATGTAAAAACGTGGCGTTATGAATTCGGCAGCCCTGAATCATCTGTAGATGGGTAATATGGGTATGATGTGGCTCCGCTATCAAATACAAACAGCCTTGAAACATTGTCACTGGGTACGCTTGTCACATTGATAACAGATATAGTAGTAATCGAAACATTGAACATTGTAACTGGTGCTAAATGTTACGTCGGATATATGACGAAATTTTCGCGCAGAAATCTCTTCATTCCCAAATTATTCAGGATAACGGCTATTGTAGATTATAATTTTTGTTTTTTAGGTTTATATTGAAAAGATACAGGTAAAACTTGATATAAATACATAGTTAAAAACTTAAGCATAGAGTGTACTTTGTAATGGGTGAAATGGGTGTCGCTTTCAAACCCATATTCATGACTTCATGGGGAAAAAAAAAGACCCCTTTTGAAGATTAACTGCCATGTTTTACGAATAATCTAAAAAAATCATAAGATCTGCGTAATCTGGATTATTAAATGTACCATCACACAGTTTTAAACTTTCGATATACATTTAGCAATTGGACTGCTAACCCTAAACAAGTGTGCACTACATCCTAACCACGATCACACCGGCCTCCTTCAAGTCACCATAACAATTCTGGTCAACATCTCGATATTTCGACAATGGCTTCATTCCGCACACGTAGAGGAAGTTTCGGCAGTCTGCTTTTAAATATCGAGTGAATGAACTTATTTAAAGAACAATTGTTTAAAGACATGCATTTTATGGGCACCATGAATGGAAAGGCGCCGACTGCGCTATTAAATTGTCTGGTAGACTGCAGGCCAGTCATAACAAAGTAGAAATGTGTACATAACGATGTATCGGACTCAGCATCGTGAAAATTCTAATTAAAGAAACGAGATTCGTTTCGTTTCAGATATTTTTGATACAAGACTCTGGATTTTCCGTTGATTAAAAAATAGTCAGACTCAAAAGACGAAATATGGAAACAATGAGGATTCATACAATATTGAAAATGACATAAGGTTTGATAATTTTACTGTTAAAGCAGATACAATAAATTTCAATGAAACAGTAAGGTATGGAAAGACAAGTAAACTCATAAAAGCTGTAAACGTTTTAAATATCGCGATGTTTCACGCACAAGATTGTGTAACGCGGACTGCTGTTCAAACAAGCACACCGGCCTCTCGCGCCTAGCGTGATTATGTTAATGTAGCATTTGTTGCTACGAATATATTCATTTCATTTGTCTTTTTACGGTCCAAATATTCCAATTAATACTGCTATATTTGACCAATGTTGTCAACTGCTTAGAATTTTGTTGGTTTTGAAGCTTATGTAGCTAGTAGATCGTTATTATCATCCATTTTTTAATCAATTTCTTTCAACACATCAACCTACCACAATTTTTCTCTTTAAATGAATTTTCAACTTTATCGCAATTGGTATAATTTGAAAGATTCGGACCTGCTGTCTGTAAATAAACATTTAGCTCTTTGTAATCAAGATCGAACTTGTCATAATTAGACTACAATTTGAACAATCTGGGTTAATTCAGAACATATTATCATCTACTACTTAATATTGATAACTGGTCCGCCTTGACTGTTAATTTCGTTACAATTCCTCAATTATTGAAATGGATTAAATATCAGTATGTCAGCTTAGTCGTAAATTAAATTGGCAATATTACTAAAGAACTATGTCAGACTACTTTTAGTATTAACTGTGACTATTTCCTACTACATTTCGGTAAGAACAAGGCAAAGCTAGTTAGATAAGATTTGATCTACAACGCAAATGTAACCAGGTGCTAGATAGGAAAACGCCAAATCAGTGACCAATTTTGCGATAGTTACTGATACACTACTTGTGTTAAAGTTTTAATTAGTTTGTACCAAATTATCTAGCGGAAAATAAGGTCATATTTCTGCGGACTTGCATTTCGCGTTACCCTATTATTAGGACTCTTCTCAGTATATATAAAATAGTTTAGAAGCAGCAAGTTGAATAATTTCTAATGGCTGTCAATTGGTACAGTAAAGTCAGATGGGTTCGAGGGAAAATGTTGCATGAATAGATGTAGTATAGATAAAAAACACAAGGAAAATAAAAACAAACGACAATAACGAAGAAAAACTTCCTATTGACACATCTAAAACGCCAGCAAATACATTAGTAAACGCTACTGAGATAATAACTCTCAAGTTCATCAATACACAAACAGGACCGTCGAAGACATGTTCTGTCATCGAGGTCACGTGGAAGGCTGTTCTTACATTTGTTGTTTCTTCGAATTATCGTCTTACCTTAGGGTCGCGAGCCCAGTTAGCACGTCAACAATTTTTTACTTTAAATGGAGATTTGGTAACAGTGGAATATTCTGTTGCATTAGATCTGTTTTCTCTGTCTCGTTTGTGGGAGGTCTCGTTTAGCAGATTAACAGCTTTTGTAGTTGATTGGCCAGTTGATGAGGTATGTTTTAGTGTAAATATTACACTTGTGATGTTAAGGTCGCTTTTGTTAACTGTACTTTTCGTTGTTGCTACGGAGAGACTCGTGATCTCGGTTTTATGTGTTTTGAAACGTCACGCGTCATGTGTAGTACCTTTATTTTAAGTTTGGTTATCAACATAGAACAAAATACAAGGTATTGTTGATGAAGTGAAATTATGATGTTAACGTTTTCGAAGATTTCCGCTACTACATTTAAAACAATGTAAATCATTCCCCTCATATCTAAAACACTATCAGCCAAGGAAGTAATACGTTATTCGCTATCGGGACCTCACTTAGGATACAGCCAGTTTATTTAATTGGCGCAATTAGTGCCCGCCCTGGTACAACGACAATTATGTCACCTCGCGTGACGTCACTATAATTAAAGGGCGCCATTATTATAATTTGGACTTCCTTAGCACCGACACGAAATAGATACACTTAGAATATTCCGCGAAACAGGTAATACTCGTAACGAGCTTAGATGACGTGTAGTAATGTTGGTAATTTGTCGCTGCAGTCGTTCATTCAAAGTATGAAGTCTTATCTAAGAATGGACCATCTTTCTCTTCTTCTTTCTCTTGCTTTTACACTGTGTTCAGAAAACTGGATGTGTCTTTTTAGCAAAATCGCAATTCAAGAGTTTTGTTATTTGTTTTGGTTTGTTATTCGTACATGATCGCAGTAGAAATTACACCTCGGCTAATGGTATTGGTATTGGTGTATAATTCGGAAAGGCTTGAAAAGGAAGAAATCTCTCTAAATAGTGCCTACTGACTGTCAATCTGACAGCGCCTTTTAAAACGTGGATACTTGAATTAAATAGGTAAAAGTATAGAATAGAGTCTGTATCCTTTCTTGTTTCACGCATAGAGTAAGCCCTCTGTTCGTTACTGTCGCGTGTCCCAATACTGCAAGTTCGTCGACAAAATGCACTGCTCGTAAAATGTTACAGTCAACAACAAACCATTGTGTGGAAACAGTTTGACGATCATTCATCTACTATTAAGTAACCATATTATTAAAATGTCGATGACTAACACTAATGCATGCGTTTGTTTTTTTGCAAGCAAGTTGAGCGCCATACTTGATGAGCACAAATGCATTGTTGTCTCTAATGTGTGAATTAACTGTTTTATTGTTTATAGACTGGATTTCAATTGGGTTCTTAATGTTGTTAATTTGACGTACAGTGTCTTTAAGTGTAACCGCATAATATGTTGAGTTATTGGTTGCTTGACGTAGGTCGTGTTTTGTTCAGTGCGTCAATCCTAACTTTGGCGGTTGTAAAAAATAAAGAGCCCAAGGGCACGATCAAATCAAAAGGAAAAGATGGAATGTCTACTCAAATTATTCATAAAAATCTTAGGTTTTTAAATTAGCATCCTAACGAGTTACAAAAGAGCAATCAATACATGCAAAACTAACAAACAAAACAAAATTGAGTTAACTAAAACTGTACAAAAAGACCCGATCGGAAAAATTCTAAATAAAAAAACTCACATCAACAAATCAATTCAACTTCCCACAGATGATATAGACAAAACCTAGGCTGCTAAGCGGTTTTGACCCTAATTAGCCAATAGAGACAGTATGTCACTAAAGCCAGCCTTCGAGTGAGGCCGTGGGATTCAATGGGTATGGGAATCGCCTAAAATCTATTGTTTTTGCTCCTGTATGATCAGCTTAGATTTCGTTGGAAGAAACTCTAGTATTATTGCTTTGATTTTTTCAAGAATTTTACATTAACAGCTATGAAATTAGGTGGTATTTTTATTGAAAATATACTTAGTATGAAGGGATTTGCATATCAAACAGAGTGCTTTTAGGTTTTCTGGATTGTGATATCTATATAAGTCAGACCTATATGTTTTACGTTTCCTGAGAGAAGGCCATCAGGGCGCGGTTAAAACTGCCGACAAAAGCTCGTCTATACTAATATTGTTTGTTTGTACTCTAAAGGCTTCGAAACTACTGAATCGATTTGAAAAATTATTTTTTGTGGGAAGGCTACATTATCCTCTAGTAACATGGGCTATATTTTATCCGGTTACGGGCTGTGGTTCCCACGGGACGCGAGTGAAATCGCGAGAAAACAGCTAGTCTGAAAAAAATTGCTGTCTTTTAAATTCTCACGCAAATATCAAAATTTTAACTAAAACAGCCGATGACCCCCAGCTACCTGGTGGAATCGTCAGCCATAAACAGGGGCACGTCATAAAAATATAATAAAATCTCCCTTGTTATTATTTTGTGACGATTCGAGCCGTTAGAAGTCCTTTATCGTTCGTAAACATTATTTTAAATACGCGTTAACTTTATGAAAATTTCTTGGATTCGGAAAATGCTGGATAGGACGCAGTTCCACATATAGTATAATATGCTTTTTTTATGTACTGTGATATACCTACATATATTTCGTAAAAACCTAAATAATTATTCTTTTTTGCCACAAACAAATTGACGTAATGAAAAACCAAGGAAATTTTCACCCTCGGAGATGAGATTTAACGGTGATTGTTTAAAAACTGTTAGAAACCTGGGCCTCAGTCCTACAACTGAAATCTAAATCACTTTAAGCGACTAATAGATAAAACAAAAAAATATTTGCATTTGAACTGCACACAACATTTCTGCTACATACATACATGTGTTGCTGGGGAGTTTGTTGCGCCATTTCCAGCAAAAACACATAGGAAGTGGTGAAGGGCGATTTTGGGGGCTGTCTCATGTAATTTTGACGTTCGAAAAGTGCTGTTTTCAACCTACTTTGAATAAATACTTTTTGAATTTGTTTTTTTTTATTTTACTGATATTTCATATTAAACACTGGCTGAGTCAAAAAAAATATTATTACATAAGAGGCCTCTTGAAATACCTATTAATATTAGAAATAAATTATTATTAATATACAACCGTTTATCAGTATCGACACTTCGTTATCGGATTTAGGTAGCGCCAGTTTGACCATGAACCAACTTGCTGCGGTTAGTTAATACCTATCATTGCGATAACTTTAGAAGATAACTGTATTTAACTTTTGCAAGTTACAACGTAATGATTCTTCAGCGATTTTTTTATTAGTAGTTACCTATTATATGGCTATTATTTCCTGTATTAGCAAAAAGGTGGGTAAAACCTTTTGGTATGATGATTTGATAGGATTGAAGCGAACGACGAAATGAATGTAACTAAGCACTGTATGAAGCCAAGGTTCAAGTACTTATTAAAAGATGCCGTTCATAAATATATATATTGAACTCGAATCTACATTATATACTCACATGCATACGATATATCACCGTTCATGACTGAAAAAATGAGAGAAAGGGGGTTAAAAATATATGCAAAAATAATGGTTGCTTATCATAGATGACAATATCTATTTTTTTTTATTTATATTATTTATATATCTAGGTAGGTACCACTTATTTCTCTCTCCAGGATAGCGAAGTTAAATTAATTCCAGATGAAAATCCTCCCTTTTTTGAAGTCCGTTAGAAACATGACGTGGCACAACGATTCGCTTCCAATCTTCATAAATCTAAGCTCAACCAAAATCAATAAGTGCATTTAAGTAACATCACTACAAATTAGTCTTAATACGGGCTGCACACGAAAAACGTGTCCACATAACCATTATTGATATCCATTTTACGGCTTAAGTAACGTTTGCAGGATTCCTAATTGTATTACCGACTTTTCAAAGGTCAATGAGCGAAGAGGTGCCAAATAAGGACTTTGTTTAGTGTTATTAGTTTTCGTTTTATGTCTAAAAATTAATGGTTCGTTTTTGTACCTGAGATCTTTAAATTGGCAATGCTGCCTGAATTCCGGCTGCCGGCTAAACTGTCAAAATCATCGACCATTGGCATCGTACTGCTTGATATTCAAAGTCTGTCAATTCTCTATACTACATATGTGAATCAACGATTACGATATAGAACATATAGCAGACTTGGAGCCCAGAAAGTACAGACGACAGCACAACAAGTTACAATAATCTGTCAAATTTCTGCAATAGATTTTCAACCTTATCACAATAGTAGACGGTTCATGTTCGAGTGGTAAAATTTGACAGACTTGTATACGTTGACCTGCTGTCGTCTGCACTTATGTGTGCAAATTAATATTATTTTCTAACCCTCTTCTCTACTGGTAAAGCAGAGTTCAGTGTGTACCTGTACACAATAACTACAAAATGTTTTTATTTGCATTTAAATATAGGTATGGTATAGGTTGTACTTTAGAATTCTCATCTCCCAGACATTGAACTACTAATATAACAAAGATTGATAGTAAGTATGTATAACATATGAAATACACTGACCTTCAGAAGAAATTGCAGTGACTTGCACAAAAGACTAGTTTCAGTTGCCAAATATGTACGTATATCATATGTATGTACCAACCAATGTACATACAAAACATATGTGTGTTCTATCAAGGACACTCTTTGTGTATTTAAAACACATTTATAATAAAACACGTGTGTAATTACACATTTCTAGTACGTAGTTGAGGAGAATTAGAACAGAGTTAAATTGAGGAAAAAGTTATGAAAAATAGTTTTGTTTGCTTTCGTTATTAAAGGTTCATACGTGATAGTAATTTATTCTCGCTAATAACTATGCCATTAAAAACATCCTGTAAAAAACCCAAGTCTCGCAGCTCAGTCTTACCCACTCTATACCCCCTCCTGTTATGCCTCATATAGTAGATATCCATCTACACCTATTATTTTCTATTGTACAGTAATTATTCATTAACTGCAAATGTAACCTAGTAATCCTATACATTTATATAGGATTACAAAGTTATTCATGCAGTTAGTGTATTTAGAAAACTGGACCGAAATTTCAAAATATTTAAGTTTTCCCATAATAAGGACACTAAACTCTATATGTATTCTAAATTTGAAGCTTCTATGTCTGCTAGAAGTGCCTTATACTTTTGATGATCGGTGAGTCAGTGAGTGACAAAATTCAGAAACTTTAACAAGTTGTCATTCTTAAACTACTGGATCAAATTGTCTAAAATTATAAATACACCGTATTTATACAATGCCTAATTAGCTACAAAAAATTCAGGTTTCTTGTTTTATCCACAACGAAATTATAGTGGGTCGAAAATAGCTTGAATTGCTTCGAGAAAAGGATGGTACGGCCGTGCCGCTTTTTCTGCTTGACTTGGCGGGGGCACTGCCGTGCCCCCTGATTTTAGCCGTATATGAGAACAGGTGGCATACATGTATTTAATAATTATTTATCATGCTTATGTGTAAAGAAGTAAAGTTTTGTCAGTGCTTAGTAATCTCTAGATTAACTGAACTGATTTTGAAAATTCGGTTACATAGTTGGTGGAAACCGCGATAACCAGCTGATAATTTTCAGCGTTTCCATCATACAAAGGGTAATACTATTTTCCATATCTTCTTATCTCCATCTGCTCTTGTAATTTGTAACTGAATATCTATTATTCATAATTTTTGAGCACCATGAGACTGTTGCAACCACGTTCAAATTTGAACCGTACTTGGGATTTGGACTTCAAAGTCGGCACAATTGAAGTAGCGAATTGCCGTTAAGTGGTAATTAAATGTTAAGTTTAAAGGTCGAAGTAATTGTTTACCTCAAATTCTTGACATTATTAGACAAAGCAATGTGAATGCGCTTGTTAATCCTTATAAGATTGTTAGTTAGTGGCGACACCTGTGGGTGGTTTCAGATTTCACAATTTTATTCTTCAGCATTCAAGAGGTGTATTAAGTTTATTCCATTCTCCTGATTTGATGACCCTTCTGGAAAATTTCTGTCTAATTATTAAGGAAAATATCCTGTTCAAAGAACGTGTTATTCAACTAGGTGTTCCTTTATCTTTTACTGGCTTTCTGCAAGAGCTGCTTACTCTCGCACCTGGATAAAAGCCTATATGATAATTTAATGTATGAGCTAAGTCACTGTGAGTTTCATCAAAATCCATTCAACAGTTTAAGCGTAAAAGAATAATATAAATACACACATCCAAACACACAAAGATGTGATTCAAAAAGTCGGTTAAAAAAGAACAATTCGCAACATCTCAACATATGCATAAATCTACAAAAAAATAATAATATATGTGAGAAAAAGGCAAATCCATTCAAAAAAATTACGTTACGAATTTGCAAATCACACAATCGGCCCACTAAACCTAGATTTAATAATACCATGAGACTACTCTCGGTTGCTATGCCTAAAAATACACTTTATACGTTCCAAAGTATTACGTAGGTAGATAATTCTGTCTATTGTATTAATGTATAATGAGATGGGTCTCAATGGGACAATTAAAACGTTTTTGTTGAGTTACTAAAATACCTTAAAGTTGGCCTTCGATATTTACATCTGTTGCCGTTTGTTTGATTTGCGATTTGCGTAAATTTATTTTGTGAATCAGCTTCAGGATGCCTATCTCCATCTGGTTAGTGGAACAATAGTAGGTTTTATATTTGCCTACACTTAAGGCCCGTTTACACATTGCGATTTCATTGCCCGTTGCTTGCCATTTTATTGCAGGAATATTTGACAGGCGACCATTTAACTGCACGATTTCGTTTACACAGCGCAAGTAGCATCTTGCTGCAATAAAATGGCAAGCAACGGGCAATGAAATCGCAATGTGTAAACGGGCCTTAAGTGTAGGCAAATATAAAACCTACTATTGTTCCACTAACCAGATGGAGATAGGCATCCTGAAGCTGATTCACAAAATAAATTTACGCAAATCGCAAATCAAACAAACGGCAACAGATGTAAATATCGAAGGCCAACTTTAAGGTATTTTAGTAACTCAACAAAAACGTTTTAATTGTCCCATTGAGACCCATCTCATTATACATTAATACAATANTAATAGCTTCTCTTGTATACGATTTTCAAACCTGATGAAATCTCTTATTTTATTGATGGGAAATCATCAGATGACAGTGGGAGGGGCCACTGTGGGTGACAGCGTGAGGGAGCGTCAGATTTTTACTGACTAAAACCCACCGTGTTCCTTGGGGAGCCCTTCGTGTGCCAGGGTCGCGGTAACTCTGTCGAACAACCCCGCTGCAAGTGGGCCCCGCTGAGGTTTGCTGACTCTCTCTGAACCTGGTGACATCCCTTGTGATTCCTGGTAATTCCCCTGGTGTCGCTATTCATCATGCGATTTGTTTGCTCATTTGACTATTATTATTTATTTATTACTATTACATTTTTTTCTTTAAATGTATCGTAAGTCTATGCCCCACAAAACCTTTTACACGGTTTGTCTGCGGGATCGGAACATACTTTTATTTTTTAATGTTCCAGTTATTCTTCTACTTATATTCCTGTTCCAGTTGCTGTTCCTGTTCCTCTTCCAGTTGCTGTTCCAGTTCCAGTAGCTGTTCCTATTCCTCTTCCAGTTCCTGATAATGTCAAATGTCAGTGACAGTGTCTAATCTCAGGGTAAATGTAAAATTGACTGTAAACTATTTTACAAGGGTCTCAGAAGCATTGAATAAAAGTCTGTCTTAAAAAAATATGTTTCCATAATTTTATTTAAAAAGTCTACTTCCAAAACTCTCACGTTTATAGAATAAATTATTAACATTGATTAATAGTAGCGTGGCAGAAAAAAACATTTTTGAAGACGAGTTTTTTTGTCTTATAGTAATAAGATACAAGACTTGTTCTAGAAAATGAAAGCTAGCTCAAATATTCCATAAGTACAGACAACAGCACATCAAGTTACCACAACCTGTCAAATTTCTGCAATCGATTTTCAACCTTATCGCAATGTGGGTAGGTTAATGTTTGATTGGTAAAATTTGACAGATTGGTATACGTTGACCTGCTGTTGTCTGTACCTACCTACCTACACCGAGTACAGTCATTGACACGGATGCTCTAAAATTAGAATAGCAAGTATGTATATAAACTGTATACAAACTACGTACCTACATATCTATATTTAAGTATGATTAAGAACACAAAGAGAAAGTGTCTCTTTTATTGTTCTTTGATATAGTTGTCAATTTACGCTGGATTTCTATAACCTATCCATGGATTTTCGATTAAAGATAGATTATGACATTAGCTTTATACACATTACGTCCAATCGCAAAACAATGGATTAGATTATAGAAATAGGTCATTAGACATGCAATTTAATTATTATTAATTGTCCATTTATGTAGGTAATTTTTGGCACTTCCACCAAAAGAAGCTTGCATATTTGTGTGGAAATTATTTGCTGTTCAGAAGTTACAAAGAGAAAACAGACAGACAAACGCGGCGGTGGACTTTGTGTAATAATTTTGTAGGCTTTGTATAATTATGCATGAAAGACCTTCAAAGAAAAAATGTATGTATATTTCGTAAAAGTTCACATCTTTCAAAGCAAACGTTTTCAAGGGTCCCTTCAATTCCCATGATTACAATACCGGGTACTATGTTAATATCAAGTAAAAACATGGTACCATAACGAGGAGTTTAAAATAATTTGTGCAAAATTCGCACCTCGTCGCCAATGCGGTAGAACCGCTTGACAGAAAATTGCAGAAAACCCATTACTCTATTTAAGAGGTATGGGGTATACGAAAATCAACTTTAATATTATTCAAATGAAAGCTTTCCGAGGGTGTTCTTCTTATTGGCGGGCGAGCATTTTTGTCAGACTGAGCATATATGCACTTTATTTCAATTACGATACAGTTGATTTTGTATTGTCTTTTAACAATCATCTCCACATGCTGCACCTCATTCCTTTACTTTTTCCTATAAAAGGAAGCGATTAATTTTACGATGTTTTTTATTAAAGCCTTACAGAAATAGTTACCATCCGTAAGTAAACCTAACTATTTCTTATTTATAGAAACTGGACCCTCGTCAATTTATTTAACCATTTTGTAGATTTTTCACAAGGGTGAAACTTCTGTACCTTGCTTATGGTATGTTGGTACAAAACCATGGCTTTTGTTTTTATGGGAGTCGGGTAAGGATACCAGTTATTCGCACTCGATTATTATTAAGTTAAATAATCAATGTTTGAGAAATATTCTGATGACGTTGCAATTTCTTTTCACTGAGTCACATTTTGGTGTCATCCTTGTATTTTCTTCTGTTAACCTTAGGGTTTCATGGTGTTCAATCATCAATGTACATAGTATTGTGTAATTTCGAATACCCTACGACCTATCATACCTACTACTCTGAACTCCTACTCCGAATGAAAATAGTTTTCTAAGCAATCGCTGCATTTTACGATAGGACCCTCTTCTTCTTAGTAGTCTAACTTTTTTGACTTAATTACTCAATCTAACATTATACAAGACATTATAAATCTCTTTAAATTTTCAATGTCCTATAACCCTACAACAGTCCTCTCTCCTCGATCTTGGTATGCAACGGATATATCCCATAGAAGGAGGTATACGTATTATCACCTATAAGAACATAGCTACCCTACGAAGTAACGTATCAAAGAATTCCGCAGTCCATTGTGTAACAAGAATTCTGCAAACAGCGATTTTTAAAGGATTTTTTTTACGAAGTAATGGAGTGAATTAACTTGCAAATTACAACTTTCCTTTCGTCTTAGAACTTGGTCACTCTAAGGTCAGCTATTTAATGCATCGCAAAAACTCATCATTCATATCTAAGTAAACTGTAGGATCCTGTACTTTTAATTAATCAGCCAGTACGTTCAGAAGCTCACCAAAAATTCTCACAGCTTCAAATACACAAATTCAAACGTAGATCACAAAACTCACAATAGAAACAACATACAACCTTATCAAAATCATAACGTCTTTATTAAAAAAAAAACCTCCTAACCATTTACTGGATCTGATCACGTATGGCATGTCATTGCACCACAGATGCTCGCCGAGGGCGGACGTGAATCAAGAGGAAATCCGCCATCTCCAGCCCATGAATATTCGATCAACCATTGTTACAAAGTATTCGCAATGTCCAAAACTGAGCGATTCTCGATACAAGATGTAATCGATGTTTATTGTTATCGATGCCGATGTATTAAGATGGTTATTGTGAAAAGGTTTTTGGAGAACATTGGGAAAATTTAGTCGCAATTTGGTTAGTTCCAATTATTTAGCCTGATAAATAGTAGCCTTTGTCCGTCCCCAAGATACATATCTTACTGCGGAATTCAATATTATATCCCAATAACCTATCTTTCTCCGGATTTGCTTACTAGAGATAAGAATTTGACATTACGTGTATGGGGCTAATATCAAAATTCTATCTCTAGTTAGCAAATCCAGACATAGATAGGTTATTGGGAACGGCCCTATGTCTGTTTCTTTATTTGTATTTCTTTCAATCAGTTCAACCATTTTAGCAAAAGCAAGAGCCCAGAACATTTTATCGTTCAGAGATCAGATTATCTCAATTGATTTTACGCATGACACATCACTTAGATACGATAAAGTGGCGTCTAAGATTATTTGCAAAAATGTGACATCTATGTACTAGCTAGTATATTTTTTGATGTCTAATTATCGCTTTGTGGGCTTAAGAAACTTTACAAAGCAGTAGTCTAGAAGTTGGTGATTTATACACCCGGGCACGGAGAGCACGTTAATGTCGGTCCTGCGCCTGATCTCTCTCCGGTCGTGTCGGATTGCCGTCCCATCGGGTTATGAGAGTGAGCCTGTGTCTGCGCAAATGCTAGTTCACTATGACATGTCCTGCGCATCTGGCTGATCTCCGTACATAAGAACAACCGACAAGGCCTATAATCGGCCGAGACATTCTCATCCAATTATAGTAGAGTTCCTTATGAATCTTAATATATAAAGTATTTTATTTCCAGCCTATTCGTAATCACTACTAATATACCTATCAGGTGAAAGTCTGTCTGTTTATCTATGTGTCACAGTCAACGACCGTCTACTGTTTACTATAATAATTTTGTTTATCATACTATGTACTCAAAGATTTGACGATAAAGAAAGTTTTTGTAAGTATGTACTTAATTTCGTCATCGTGAATTGTCAATATTGTTATTGTGTAAAACTGAAGGATTGTTGAGCTGTTGAAGTATTTCAGAAATACATAATTTAGTGCTAGGTGTCCCCGCGTCTTGAGGGAGCTACTTCCGGCATCCGGATAAAAAGTAGGTACCTATGTCCTTTCTAGGCTCTAGACTATCTGTTTACTAAACTTTATTAGAATCGGCTTACGGCCGTTCCCAATAACCTATCTATCTCTGGATTTGCATACTAAAGATAGAATTTAGACATTAGCCTCATACAAGTAATGTCAAATTCCTATCTCTATTAAGCAAATCCAGAGATAGACAGAATATTGAATTCCGCAGTTAGCAGTTTAAACCAAGCCAGACAGACAGAGTTATTTTCGCATTAGAAAAGATAATATAATTTCTTATAAAAATTCCATAACCTTATTTGAGTAATCTCAAGGACATATGATGATACGCAGATTCAATACTGTATTATCTTGGAAGTACTGACATTACATAGAAAATACCCTACACGTGTTGAACTTTAGAACTGAGGTGCGCTAAAATGTCTGATAAAATTAATCCTACTAATATTACACACGCGAAAGTCTGTAAGTATGTACGGATGAAAGTATGAATGTATGCTTCTTTTTCACGCAATAACTACAGGATCGATTTTGATGTAACTTGATAGCAATATAGCCAGTATGATGGCGTCCTAGCCGATTATCGGCCTCGGCGGCTGTTCTCATATAAGGAGATCAGCCAGCTGCGCAGGACATATTATAGTGCACAAGCATTTGCGCAGACACAGGTGTACTCCCTATCCCCACACTCTCATAACCCGATGGGACGGCAATGCGACAAGACCGGAGAGAGATCAGGCGCAGGACCGACATGGGTGTATCAATCATCAACTTCCAACCCCGGGCTGCTTTCTGAAAGTTTCTAAAACCCACAAAGCAATTTCGGCCCGTCCCGGGAATCGCCGGGGATAGTAAGTATATCAGAATATTAATATAGGTTTTTTTCCAGGTATGGGAAGTAATTCCCTTGGGAAACGAGGGAAACCGCTAGCTAATATTATAAACGCGAAAGTTTGTATGTATGAATGTTTGTTGCCCTTCTGCACAGAAACTACAGGGTGGATATTGATGAAACTTGTCAGTAAAATCAGGATAACATTATATTCTTCTTTTTATTTTTATACGGAAAGTAGTGAGAGTTGGGACGCTGATGAAAATGTAGGTGGAAGCTAGTCGAACCATATTTTTATATCTATCAGGCCAAGGTAAAAATGAAAAACGTATTATAATCAAGAATTTAGGTGATTATGCATTATGAAATATTGCGAAAGATACCTCAAATGTAATATGCTGTATAACTCTGTTTATACTGATACACCTTTTATGTTAGTAAGCAAATATTACGATAAAAATATCTAGATTGATAACATTTATTGGTCTTGAATTTACATCATCCGTCTAGCCTTTTCCCAACTATGTTGGAGTCTGTTTTCAGTCTCACCAGATACAGCTGTGTACCTGCGTTTTACATAGAGTGACTGCTCATCTGACCTTCCTAACCTTGGCCACATGACACCTAGGTAAGACTGGCTGTCAGAATTTCTCTAAAAGGGCTATTTACCACTGAAAGAATTTTTCAAATCGGAGTAATAGCTGATATAAACGGTTTCAAAAAAAAAATTTCTCCCAACGGTTTCATCCACTTCCCGATGGAAGCAGTTCCCGTACTTGGTTAAAAAATGACCTATATGTTATTCTGATATATAAGTTATATTACTGCCAAATTTCATCAAAATCCGTCCACTAGTTTATGCGTGAAAGAGTAACAAACAAACATCCTCACAAACTTTCACATTTTTTAATATTTTATTTATTCATGCATTTACGTACATATACAAAGTACTTAGCTTGTCCCCAAAAAGTAAGAAATAAGAGAATTTACAAGGGCTTGGTTTAATAACCCTTAAAGTACGTGTGTGCAATATAGAATTATAAACCTTTGGACGGTGTCACGTGAGGTGGAGGGCAATGGACAGCGTAATGCGTAAAAGTTTTGTTTTTAGGGTTCCGTATCCAAAGGGTAAAACGGGATCCTATTCTTCGCTGATCCTAAGACCTTGCTGTTCGTCTGTCCGTCACCAGGCTGGATCTCAAGAACAGTGATAGCTAGAAAGTTGAAATTTTCACAGATGGTATAGGTATTATTGTTGTCTATATCGGTACATAACAACAAATACTGAAGACTTTCTGATCTTTGATTACTAATGTTCTAGTGAGGAAGTCGATCAAATGCCAAAATAAGAAGTAAATAAATAAAACTAAAATAAAATTAATATTTTAGGGAACTCCCAGCACCCATACAACAAACGTGATTTTTTAGCGACAATAGTACGGAGCCCTACGTGCGTGAGTCCGACTCACAATTCGCCGGTTTTTTAACATTCCCATTCCCATCACGTTGTAAAAATTTGCTTACCGCCCGGAAACGACATTTTTTTCTCTTTCAATGTGCAGTCAACGCATTCAGCCAGTGTTTTGATTCATGAATTAAAAATATCACATAGGTACAGACGACAGCAGGTACCTACCCGAAAGTGTGTCAAATTTGACCAATCGAACATTAACCTTCCACTCTTGTAATAAGGTTGAAAATCTATTGAAAAAAATTGACAGATTGTATAAGGTTGGTGTGCTGTCGTCTGTACATAGGCGGCAACGAAAGGCGACGCTGTTTGCCAAAATCGTTCCAGGAAAATGTGTATTTACGACAACGCCTATAAAACGTGCGCTTTCGAGACGATCTTTGTCTTATTTTGAATTAAATATTCTTCATGTTATGTAATACTAGGTACCATTATTATCACCTGAAACTGTTGTACTTCAGGCATCTCAATAAATGGACTATCAAATACCGAAAGAATTTTTCAAATCGGACTAGTAATTTCTGAGAGTCGCGCGATGAAATGTAAAATTCAACAAACAAAATTCGTCATCTATAGAGGTATTAATTAATATTATAAAGCTGAAGAGTTTGTTTCTTTGTTTGAACGCTCTAATCTCAGGAACTACTGGTCTCATCTGAAAAAATATTTCAGTGATAGATAGCCCATTTATCGAGGAAAGCTATAGGTTACTTTTTATCCGGGTGCGCCAAGTAGTTCCCACGGGACCCGGGTGAAACCGCTGGCAGAAGCTAGTTATCATATAAGTAGGTATTCCTTCCTTAGTAAATAGAAAATTCCTTCCCAGCTTTTACTTAAAAATCTTACAATAAAGACTTTCCAAAGTACCAGGCTGTCAGATCATCCAAAGAGATGTCTGCAATTCCTTCAAGTCGTAGAAGTTCAGTAATAAAAATAGCGGCCGAGTTGATTGCCCTACTCACCGGGTTGTAGGGCGCGAACCAACGTATGCGGATACAATGGCTGCCAAACGACCGTCAAACTAATACTAGACTAGTATATATGTGAAGTATAGTTAGATATGTAGATGTTATGCTTTGGTATATTGGGAATGTGCAGGTGAAACCATTGGCGAAAGCTAGTCTATAAATCTATCTAGTAATATATAAAGAGGAAAGATTTGCTTGTTTGTATTTTTGTTTGTACTTAACGAATAAGCTCCGGATCTACTGAACCGATTTGCATAATTCTTTCACTGTTAGGAAGCTACGTTCTTTGCGCTAAACATGGCCTATGTTTTATCCGGATACGGGAAGAAGTTTCCCAGGGACGCGAGTGAAACCGCGTAAAACGGCTAGTATCTTATAATTGGAATGGTAGTAAGAATTTCGCGGAGTTACCTCTGTTGAGAAAACCTCTGAAAATCTAGGAGCATGAAATAATGTCTTAAAATACGAAAATATGCATTAAGAAGGGATTTATAATAAATCCTAAGGACTAGAGTGAAATCCGCGGGAAACAGTCGATATTTATATCTACTCAATATTATAAATGCGAAAGTAACTCTGTATGTCTGTCACGATTTTGATGAAATTTGGTACAGAGATAGAATAGACCCTGAGGAGCAACATAGGCTACTTTTTATCTGGGTACGGGAAATAGTTCCCTCGGGAAGCGGGCGAAGCCGCTGGCAGAAGCTATTATAGAGATATAAAAATATGACTGGGGAGTCTTTCCTACCACTTTCCCTGTACAGTAAAAACATGTCTTCAAAAAACTTGGATAATGTGTTCCTGTGGATACCTCCCTTGAAATACGACGACCATATAAAATACATATTTTTACTGCGATCATAAACTTCAATATTTAAATTTGCTATCTAGTGACGTCATCATCATAAAAAACTTTGCACAAAATTAGGTATGACCTGAAAGTATGCATAATTTAGTAAAAGGTTTTAACTACTTAAACCTTGTTCACTTTTTCTTTTTATGATCGCAGCTGCTTTTTGCAAGTTTGTTTTTAAATCGGATACGCATCCAAAAGTATGAATTTTTATCAATATACTTTAAGATATCTCAATAATTGTAATAAAAGCAATGTAATATAAAAAATTACATCAAAAATTAAAAAAAGAACATGACGTCATCCATAGTGTTGTGACTTTAAACAGAAAATTCGCGATGCATCGATGCCATCGATGTTCCGCGAACGATAAAACCGAATTGCATCAACAAGACGTTTCATTCGATTCTGCGAACGATAGTGATTGCTCGATATAATTGCTGTTTTATCGATTCGTGAACTGATAATGTTTTGTGGAATCCTGATAGGTATGTTGGTATTTTATGTTTGTTTTCCTCTATGGAGTAGGCGCCAAGGTATAATTGTTTGCTGTCTGTTGTAGGTATGAATGAAATAGATTGTACTAGTATTTACTACGTCTACGACAATATTTTTCAAATAAAAACCGTAAAAAAATCCTCACACGCACAAGTTAAACTGTTCCGGGTGTGAATAGTTAAATATAGTTAAGATAAATTAATTATTCCCGTAACTAATACTGGGTCATGTTCTAACAGATTGGGCGAACATTGGCTGCCGGCCAATGTAAAGCAATAACAATAATAAACATTACTTCATAATAATTAGCTAATTATACATTAGTTTACATTTTGTAGTATTACTTGACATTGAAAGTAGCGGTTCTCCACCGTTAAAACTAACCTTGAGAAAAATCTAGTTTCAACTTGGAGTTGCGATTATCGTAACATATTTTTATGCTTTATTGGCCTTTTTTATCGATGGGAAATCATCAGTATGACCCCTCCCACTGTGGATGACAGCGGGAGGGAGTGTCAGACTTTTACTGACTAAAACCTACCGTGTTCCTTCGGGAGCCCTTTGTGTGCCAGAGCCTCGGTAACTCTTTCGAACAACCTGCAGCATGCTTTATTGGCCTTAGACACACTTTTGCATACTTTTCAAAAGATGATGTTCAAAGTTCTCTTACAGCAAACTTTAGAGTAATAGAGAGATTTGATAGTGAAGATACCTAATCAAACAAGCGCAATTAAAATTTCAATCAAGTTCAGTTGTTCCTTAATAACAGCATTACATACTGTCGTTAAATAAGTTAGACATAAGAAGATGTATGTATAGATTGGGACCCTAAGCGAATAATATAATTGGGAATAAATACGACAGTAAATTCTGGAAGGGGTACAGAAAAAAGAGAAGGGATGACATAAATGGAAAGCGTGAATAACAGACAGGAATGGAAACTAAAAATCTTTCTCTAACCCTAAAAAGGCAAGTAAAAATATAAGCCAGGAAGAAAAACTCTTGACATTGAAACTACATAACGTAACCTTAGTCCGTATTTATTAGGAAGTTCAAATAAAGTAACACTGTCATACCTAGAAATGTCTCTTTTCACGATAAAAACGTTAACTGTGAAGCGTTTAATTCTTGAACAAATATAAGATTTTTATCAACTTCCTCCAGTCACAGAGATAAACAGTACATAGTTTCGTTCTAAGTTATAAATGGAAGAGCTACTAAGAAAGAGAAAATGCAACAGAAAATTTTAATTTTAGAATTGATTCTCGGAGCAGTGTAACATACGATTACTTAGTTTTTTCAGTCACAAAATCGTTGTCTTAGAGTGAAAACCTCATAAGTGTGAAAAACTTAACTTTTCAGGAGAAAGAAGTAAGATATGTTTGGCAAATTACCTTTCTAGAATTAATGCAATAAAATATTGTACAAAAATTGTATTTGAGAAGTTTTCACCCTAACATGACTTATATTATAAACTTTCTTTGGTTTTAGGATTAGTCTAATTTTATTAATTTTGGGCTTAGATCAACATATCTAGCCAAATATGTGGCTAAAATAAGGTTACTTGAAAATTACTGTGAATCATTGTTTACTTAGTACTATTTGTTTTGTTTTGTAAAACAATGATTCAATTCATTGAATCACTGTTACCTACTTTGAATATTCACTATCTCCTAAACGGCAAAAACACGGAAAATAATCCGATGCCTTACCCGAATAGGTAATACCAATGCAATGATTACTTCGCTGTTTATATTAAATATATTTTATAGATGATTTTTTTTTCTAAGATGTTTGTAACGACCTGTTTCTAAATATGGAAAACTAGCCAGCTGTCATATGGAATATATTGACTTCTGTCCTGAACTAAAGCTAAAAAAAACTAATTTTCCACCAAAATGCATATTCCTTCAAAAACAAAATATTATTGAAAACTGAATCCAAGAAAAACCATGATAATCCATTACGTTCTGCATTCTTACGTATTCACGCACACACCTGTAGTTGTAGATAAGCGATCGCCGAGCACGTGTGTGCTATATCTAAGAAATCACGATAACGCGTCGGCTCACCGGCGCCGGCGCAGATAAACGCGTTAATCTCAATGAACATTTTTGTCGTATTATTAATACATCATAATCGTTATTAGCGTAATACAAGTTGACATCTCTGTTTTGTTGAGTATGGCAAAGATTTGTTTTTTTATATGCTTTGGAAAATTATGTAACTATGTTTTTAAAATCGATTGGAGTTTTTATGATAAAGCTCGCATAATATGATAAGCATGGATCTCAGGGTAGGTACCTAACTGCCAACGAAGGGCTTCTAAATTCACGTGTCAATATTGTCATGATGCTAAGCATCCAGGGTGCCCTTGGAAATGATTTCAGGTTTGTGATATTACTCAAAAGGCTCAACTGCAAGAAAATGTAGGTAGTTTATAACGATAGCTTCATCTTATAATATTCTTCAGTTACGTATATCGAATTGGACAGTTAGTCAATTTAGACATCGCTACAGCTCGATGTAGGTTTTCTGGTCAATTTAATTTCAGATAAACATTTCCTTTATAATAACGACTAAATTATGATCGATCATATATATAAGATAAGTGATATACAACAGCTGCAGGGGGTTAAAACAAGATTAAATACTTATTACGTGGATGACAACAGCCGAAATTTGAGGTTTTACCGCAGAATTGAATTCAAAGAAACGCGGCGCCGTGCAGCTGATAATACAAATATTTGCTAATCCGTCAGGATATTGATATCTCAATGAGTTTTCGTATTTATTGTGCGTATCAGCGTGGGATATAGGGTTGTCACACCTGGTATTCGCAAGTTCTTTGGGTCAGATCGTTGATTTTTATACACCGTTAAAATAAGGCTTGCTATAAATGTTAACTTTCATGCCAAATATGTGGACTCCAAAAATTTTACAAACAACTTCTAATGTCACTTAGAATTAGCATGGACGATTCTCGCATATGTCTGTCTGTCTGTCCGTGTCCAGGCTGTATTTCATAAACCGTTATAGCTAGAAAGCTGTCATAGAAATCACAAAGTATGTATTTTCCTTGCCGCTATAACAACATATACTAAAAATTAAAAAAAATATATTAAGGGGGGTCCCCATACAATAAACGCGAAACCGCAAATTATTACTTTGTAATTCATATATTTGTATGAAAAACAAAGTTATAATTTACGGTTTATAAAAATGTTTCTATTTTGGCTAGTTTTAGTTTAATATATACGTTCATTTTTCATAGATAATGGTACGGAGCCCTTGAACAACTCGCACTTGGCCGGTTTTTATACTTATGTAGCATCTATCGATACATATTAAACTTTTTATGTGTACAATTGCATACATACGTGATCTCTGATTATCTTCAAGCAAATCTGATGATGGAGCAAGGAGGTGCGAAACGCGATTGTATTTTTGTTTTGGTATACATTTAGATCATTCAAGGTTAAGGCAAAAGGTTAATCTAAATAAAACATCGGAAGAGGTTAAGAAAAATAAACAAAATAGATTTAAACTGGTGCGCAAAACTGAATGATTTTTTACGTTATTCATACCTGCATGATGATCTTAGACAGAGTAGTATAGAAGAAGACATGCTGCGCCAACCATGAAATGAAATTGGTATATGAGCAGGAGGATAAAATAATGATAAAATATTAGCTACGTATTTCGATGGCTTAAGAGCAGGAAATATTTTTTTGATTCTTTGTACCCTAAAAGCTTCGAAATTACTGAATAGATTTCAAAAATTCTTCACTGTTGGGAAGCTACATCCCCAAGTATATTTTATCCGGTATGACGCGAGTGAATCCGCGGGAAACAGTTAGTAATTTATACTCATATATTTCTTTTTTCTCAAAATCTGGACCAATTGCATAAATATTTTTTGCGTCTTCAAAATCATTGAGCCCTTTCCTCATTCTAAAATTCATATTTTTATATAGTGGCAACAACATAATGTGACATTTTTACAATGTTATATACTATTATTATATATATTTTATTATATTAGTAGCTGATAGATAAATGAGCTGCTACTGCGCAGTTAATGTTATATAATAGGTACTTGAAATCAAATAAAAGTATTAGTCTACTGTATTTTTATCGTTTTATTTATTCGTTTACTATTGATTAAAACATTAAAACTGACCTAGGTAATACTATTAGGTACAGGGTGCATTTTTACAAAAAATAGGTACAAGTAGTTTTTTATAGTTTTTTTTGCTAGTAGCTGTTATGATTTTTTTTTTTTTTTAATTAGCCTGTACTGTCCCACTGCTGGGCAAAGGCCTCCCCCAAAGTCTTCCATTCTTCTCTATCTAAAGCATGCTGTGGCCAGTCAGTGAGATATGACCCGCCCACTCCCACTTCAACTTTGCAGATTTCTTTTATTATGAATGATTTCTTTTATTAATTGTATCAAATTCTTATTATCTCACATTCACATTCTTATTATCTGTGTATTTTAGTTCTACTTTTAAGGCAAATCAATTATAAAGTAAAGGTGAAAAAAAAATTGCCGATCTAGTAATAATAATAAAAAAAACATTTATTGCAAATATACAGAACTAAAAAAAGATGTAAAGAAAATATGTTAAGACTAGGTCTAGCTACAACAAATATTACGCACCATACACTGCGAGCCATACATATTTGGCCAGCTCATATTTAATTCCAAATTAGATCATCATTTATAAAATATTGATACACAAAGAAACCTTCGATTCCACATAGGATTATGAGGACCTTGGCTAATATGCTGATAAAACCATATCTGATACGATTGGCCTTGCAAAAGAAGGAAGAGTTTCAAATACTGGTGAGATATCTGTCAATTCGACCGATAATCTTGTGTTTTATTTGATTTTGTACTTATTAATATCATTATGGATTAATTGTTTGAGGAGTTTCAAGTTTTGTGCGTAAGCATTGCGTCAGCTAAGAGTTATGGAATACACTTAGTTGCAAAAATAAATAGATAGAATTTAAATGAGAAAATTCTTGTTCAGATGTAATAATTCATTAAAATGATGTTTATTTACAAATGTTAATTGTGTAATCATTAATTACAAGTGATATTTTTTTTACAAATTCACACATTTTTAATTTTGAAAATAAATCGAATTTTCTTCGAGATTCATATCTTCGTGTTAAATTAGCATAATGAAGTGATTGACCTTATTTCGTAGAGTAAATACCAAGAAAACTATGTATAGTATGTAGTATATATATACAAAATAAATTAATAATTCAAATTCAACAAAGCCTAGAACTTCGCCTATTTGACCTCGGTTCTGTTTTCTCAGTTATTCATGAATTAACTTTTAAACTAGACAAATATTTGCTTGAACCGTTACACAAGCATTTCACAAGGTATGAAAGTTTACTTGAAATGAAAGCTCGACACAGTTTTCAGTTTTCAGTGATTCCTTCACAAATATTTGCTAAAGTATAGCTAAGTGGGGTAATCACATTTTATGATAAGACTCTTGATAATATCACCAGCCATTGTATTATCAACTTTAAACTACAAAGAATAAGGTATACTTTGCAATGATGAAAGATATATCTCTATTTATACATGAAGTACAGGCAAAGTAAATAAACTAATTGAGGATTAGTAATGTGTGAGAAAATGAAAGTACGCAAGTAATATTACATTACGATGTTAGGAAATTATAGAGCTAAAGTGTAGGGATATATCAAAACAGTTTATTTAGAAAGTGTGAGAATTATTTCGAAAGAAAGTTAGTTTAGAATACAAAATGTCGGAGCCCGTTTCCATTACAGATATTAGAAATAAATAATTAAATATAGTTATCGCCAAACTCAACCTCAAAATCGGCCAGGGCTGCGGGATTGTTCGAAAGAGTTACCGCGACCCTGGCACACAAAGAGTCCAAGAAGGAACACGGTGGGTTTTAGTCAGTATAAGTCTGATACTCCTTCACGCTACACCCACAGCGGGATGATTTATGATTTACCACCGATAAAGGCTCGTAATCTTCAAAGTACATAAAGTTCACCAACTTCACGCCAAACTTTGTAGGTAGTGGCTTTTGTTAATCACTGAAAAATAAAACTTCTAAAAACCGCCAACGACCTGCGTGAAAAGTCACTAAGTTATTGTTAATTTACCGTTTATTTTAATGAAAGTGACGATATTCCATGGCTTTCAGTCGTTAGTACGACAGAGGGACAATTTTTTACCGCCCATTAGAATTTGTGCGTGATAATCACGTAACAAATCTTTTTAGAGTGCATTAATGGCTGTCGCAGTGATAATTGCTAAATGTGACTTCGCCACTCCTTATGGGGTCAGGCTGGAGCCAATATTGGTTTTCTTTATATTATTTTTATAGAAATTATTTTTCTTTTATTAAGTTTCCGTTTCCAAAGGGTAAAACGGGACCCTATGAATAAGACCTCACTGTTCGTATGTACAGACGACAGCAGGTCAATGTATACGAATCTGTCAAATTTTACCAATCATACATTAACCTACCTCCATTGTGATAAGGTTGAAAATCGAGTGCAGAAATTTGACAGATTGTGGTAACTTGATGTGCTGTCGTCTGTACAGCGCTGTATCTCGTGAACCATGGTAACTAGAGAGTATTTTTTTTACTCCTTCTTTTGAACCCTTTGCGCGAGTCCGCGGATCGCACTTTGCCGGTTATTATTTTTACTTTCAATATGATTATTTTCCACATATTACTTTTTTGTCCAATCCGTCTCCTCTGATGTCAACCGAATCGCTTATTTTTTCTCGAAATCGTAACGAACTTATATACAATTGCATATTCACATTACCGTTATTCAAATAAATTCGCAATGATAACAGAATTACAATTAGATCATCTTCATGATAAAGCAATTGGTAATTAGGTTTGTGGTAAAACCGTTTGATTAGGAATTAATGGTTTTTTTCTAACGTCATATAATACCTATACTTATTAGGACTGTAGGGATTCCTACCCACTGCACGAGACTATAACCTCTGTAGTTATGCTAATAAGAGCTATAATAGCGTTAGCATTTTTAGGTTGATTGTAACGTGATGTCCAAGTGACGCTCCGCCACAGGACTATCTTTGTCTGGACAAAGAATCATTGAAATTTCATTTGTTAAAATCCGCTTATCAACTTCAGTGTTTTACATGGAGCGACCTCTTTAACCAAATTGTTTATAGTCCTTGCAGTTACCTCTTGGCAAAACTGGGTGTCAAGACTTTCTGATTTCTTTCTACCACTTTTCTACCGGGATCCACCAATTTAACATTCCTTCCAAAACATGAAGAAACTCGTCATGACATAGATGGTCACCCATCTCTGGACCGACTGCGTAAACCGCTGCTTAACCTTACGATCAATCAACCCTCTGTTTGTTATGTTAGCCACGAGCTCCTCAAAAATGGTGAAGTTCAGAGGGTTATTGGAATTTTGATTCTCAACCGAGACAGAGAAAATGACTCTGGCCTACTTTGTGCATTAAGCTCCTAACCATTCCCAACTCCAGTCGGTCAAATTAAGTAATAAAAAATTCAAATGAGGCGTAATAAGTAGGTGGTGATAAGTGCCACAATTTCCTGATTCATGACCTCGACAACATATTGCTGATAACCTATATCAACAAACTAATTACTTCTGTAAATAAATATTATAATAAAATCAGCTTTACGACTCATGCGCAAGTGCGAAACTCCAGATAAATGGCTGTAGTCGTAGTTAGTGCTATCTAGTCGTATCTGTAAGATAAAAAATAACCTTGTAGTTTTTTTTAAAGATTTTTTATGACTTAATTTTTGAGATTTCTAAGACTGAAAAATAGTTTAATTTTGATATGTTTTATAGGTCATTAGGTTGTAGGTCAATGTCGTTGATAAAAAGAGTTATCTAGTTCACGAGATGTTTCGCAAAAATGTTATAAATTTTCCAAAATTGCCATTTAAATGTAGCGACGATTATTTATTAATAATTTTTATTTTATACGCATTTAGATTTTGCTATTGGCTTTAATTAATGGGATAAAAAATATTATATGCGTTAACCTAACCTAGTTACCAAAATCATTTCTTTGATTGGGAGATTAAACACCTTTACCAATATAATTCTAGCAGGTTTATTAAAGTTTAAGTAAGGACACAATAAATTAAAACAAACTCCTTTCGTATAATTTTAATAGTTGCATTACCGTTTGGTACATACAACGGCAAGTCAACGTATACCAATCTGTCAAATTTTACCAATCGAACATTAACCTTCCTCTATTGTGATAAAGTTGAAAATCTATCGTAGAAATTTGTCAGATTGTGGTAACCTGATGTGCTGTCGTCTGTACAATTACAACTTTTCTCATTAAGAGCTAAAGATCGCGTCCACCGGTTCGATTCAACTGGGCTAATATTCAAGACTGTGCCATCATCATCCCGTGTCGAGCGCCCCTTACATGTGATACGTACTATGGAGTAATGTCACAGGGCTTTATAGCTGTGGCTGTATCGACATCGATTAGTATAGTATCGATATTATCGTCGAGCATAAGAGCGAACGATTTATTTTATGATTCCTGCCATGCAATAAAAATACTTTATTTAATATTATTTCTATTTTTGATAATACCTACTGAAAAAAAACCGCTATAACCTTCAGCAACTAGCATTAAGTATCTCATAATTTAAAGAAGATTTTTCAACAATTATATACGAGCAAGAATTATATCAAGAATTATACTACAGCTAAGTAAAATCTGACACCATATAAACATCGATAACTTTCCCACATCCCTATTTATAGAGCAGTAAATGTTCTAAAGGACAAATCACACGCTATGCGTGACGTCACACTATTGCACTAACTTCCCTAAGGATGGAATGGCGGTAGGTAATACAAAATTTGATTTACTATCTTGCCTTTGAAGATCAGCCCTTTTAAATATGGAACGTTTCATGGCGGACATTTTAGTAACGGTCGAAGTTTGAAATTCAATTGGTTGAACTAATGGGCAAGTTTTAAGTTTAGAACGGGCTTTAAAACCCTGAAAGGAGATAGCCAGAGTTCTCATAAAAAATGATTTTATTTACGTTTAAGAATTCTTAATAAATTCAATATGTCTGGATTCAAACGGCGAAAATCCTTGAAATACTACTGAACCGATTTAAATTAATGTCTAGAGAGCGAGAAAGGACATATAAGACTTTTTATCAAGTTGCTGGAAACAGCTAGTTTCAAATAAATGTATTATTTCAGGGTCTGAAGATCACTCTTTTTAGGGTTCCGTAGCCGAATGGCAAAAAACGGAACCCTTATAGATTCGTCATGTCTGTCTGTCTGTCTGTCTGTCTGTCTGTCNACATAGGATTATGAGGACCTTGGCTAATATGCTGATAAAACCATATCTGATACGATTGGCCTTGCAAAAGAAGGAAGAGTTTCAAATACTGGTGAGATATCTGTCAATTCGACCGATAATCTTGTGTTTTATTTGATTTTGTACTTATTAATATCATTATGGATTAATTGTTTGAGGAGTTTCAAGTTTTGTGCGTAAGCATTGCGTCAGCTAAGAGTTATGGAATACACTTAGTTGCAAAAATAAATAGATAGAATTTAAATGAGAAAATTCTTGTTCAGATGTAATAATTCATTAAAATGATGTTTATTTACAAATGTTAATTGTGTAATCATTAATTACAAGTGATATTTTTTTTACAAATTCACACATTTTTAATTTTGAAAATAAATCGAATTTTCTTCGAGATTCATATCTTCGTGTTAAATTAGCATAATGAAGTGATTGACCTTATTTCGTAGAGTAAATACCAAGAAAACTATGTATAGTATGTAGTATATATATACAAAATAAATTAATAATTCAAATTCAACAAAGCCTAGAACTTCGCCTATTTGACCTCGGTTCTGTTTTCTCAGTTATTCATGAATTAACTTTTAAACTAGACAAATATTTGCTTGAACCGTTACACAAGCATTTCACAAGGTATGAAAGTTTACTTGAAATGAAAGCTCGACACAGTTTTCAGTTTTCAGTGATTCCTTCACAAATATTTGCTAAAGTATAGCTAAGTGGGGTAATCACATTTTATGATAAGACTCTTGATAATATCACCAGCCATTGTATTATCAACTTTAAACTACAAAGAATAAGGTATACTTTGCAATGATGAAAGATATATCTCTATTTATACATGAAGTACAGGCAAAGTAAATAAACTAATTGAGGATTAGTAATGTGTGAGAAAATGAAAGTACGCAAGTAATATTACATTACGATGTTAGGAAATTATAGAGCTAAAGTGTAGGGATATATCAAAACAGTTTATTTAGAAAGTGTGAGAATTATTTCGAAAGAAAGTTAGTTTAGAATACAAAATGTCGGAGCCCGTTTCCATTACAGATATTAGAAATAAATAATTAAATATAGTTATCGCCAAACTCAACCTCAAAATCGGCCAGGGCTGCGGGATTGTTCGAAAGAGTTACCGCGACCCTGGCACACAAAGAGTCCAAGAAGGAACACGGTGGGTTTTAGTCAGTATAAGTCTGATACTCCTTCACGCTACACCCACAGCGGGATGATTTATGATTTACCACCGATAAAGGCTCGTAATCTTCAAAGTACATAAAGTTCACCAACTTCACGCCAAACTTTGTAGGTAGTGGCTTTTGTTAATCACTGAAAAATAAAACTTCTAAAAACCGCCAACGACCTGCGTGAAAAGTCACTAAGTTATTGTTAATTTACCGTTTATTTTAATGAAAGTGACGATATTCCATGGCTTTCAGTCGTTAGTACGACAGAGGGACAATTTTTTACCGCCCATTAGAATTTGTGCGTGATAATCACGTAACAAATCTTTTTAGAGTGCATTAATGGCTGTCGCAGTGATAATTGCTAAATGTGACTTCGCCACTCCTTATGGGGTCAGGCTGGAGCCAATATTGGTTTTCTTTATATTATTTTTATAGAAATTATTTTTCTTTTATTAAGTTTCCGTTTCCAAAGGGTAAAACGGGACCCTATGAATAAGACCTCACTGTTCGTATGTACAGACGACAGCAGGTCAATGTATACGAATCTGTCAAATTTTACCAATCATACATTAACCTACCTCCATTGTGATAAGGTTGAAAATCGAGTGCAGAAATTTGACAGATTGTGGTAACTTGATGTGCTGTCGTCTGTACCACGCTGTATCTCGTGAACCATGGTAACTAGAGAGTATTTTTTTTACTCCTTCTTTTGAACCCTTTGCGCGAGTCCGCGGATCGCACTTTGCCGGTTATTATTTTTACTTTCAATATGATTATTTTCCACATATTACTTTTTTGTCCAATCCGTCTCCTCTGATGTCAACCGAATCGCTTATTTTTTCTCGAAATCGTAACGAACTTATATACAATTGCATATTCACATTACCGTTATTCAAATAAATTCGCAATGATAACAGAATTACAATTAGATCATCTTCATGATAAAGCAATTGGTAATTAGGTTTGTGGTAAAACCGTTTGATTAGGAATTAATGGTTTTTTTCTAACGTCATATAATACCTATACTTATTAGGACTGTAGGGATTCCTACCCACTGCACGAGACTATAACCTCTGTAGTTATGCTAATAAGAGCTATAATAGCGTTAGCATTTTTAGGTTGATTGTAACGTGATGTCCAAGTGACGCTCCGCCACAGGACTATCTTTGTCTGGACAAAGAATCATTGAAATTTCATTTGTTAAAATCCGCTTATCAACTTCAGTGTTTTACATGGAGCGACCTCTTTAACCAAATTGTTTATAGTCCTTGCAGTTACCTCTTGGCAAAACTGGGTGTCAAGACTTTCTGATTTCTTTCTACCACTTTTCTACCGGGATCCACCAATTTAACATTCCTTCCAAAACATGAAGAAACTCGTCATGACATAGATGGTCACCCATCTCTGGACCGACTGCGTAAACCGCTGCTTAACCTTACGATCAATCAACCCTCTGTTTGTTATGTTAGCCACGAGCTCCTCAAAAATGGTGAAGTTCAGAGGGTTATTGGAATTTTGATTCTCAACCGAGACAGAGAAAATGACTCTGGCCTACTTTGTGCATTAAGCTCCTAACCATTCCCAACTCCAGTCGGTCAAATTAAGTAATAAAAAATTCAAATGAGGCGTAATAAGTAGGTGGTGATAAGTGCCACAATTTCCTGATTCATGACCTCGACAACATATTGCTGATAACCTATATCAACAAACTAATTACTTCTGTAAATAAATATTATAATAAAATCAGCTTTACGACTCATGCGCAAGTGCGAAACTCCAGATAAATGGCTGTAGTCGTAGTTAGTGCTATCTAGTCGTATCTGTAAGATAAAAAATAACCTTGTAGTTTTTTTTAAAGATTTTTTATGACTTAATTTTTGAGATTTCTAAGACTGAAAAATAGTTTAATTTTGATATGTTTTATAGGTCATTAGGTTGTAGGTCAATGTCGTTGATAAAAAGAGTTATCTAGTTCACGAGATGTTTCGCAAAAATGTTATAAATTTTCCAAAATTGCCATTTAAATGTAGCGACGATTATTTATTAATAATTTTTATTTTATACGCATTTAGATTTTGCTATTGGCTTTAATTAATGGGATAAAAAATATTATATGCGTTAACCTAACCTAGTTACCAAAATCATTTCTTTGATTGGGAGATTAAACACCTTTACCAATATAATTCTAGCAGGTTTATTAAAGTTTAAGTAAGGACACAATAAATTAAAACAAACTCCTTTCGTATAATTTTAATAGTTGCATTACCGTTTGGTACATACAACGGCAAGTCAACGTATACCAATCTGTCAAATTTTACCAATCGAACATTAACCTTCCTCTATTGTGATAAAGTTGAAAATCTATCGTAGAAATTTGTCAGATTGTGGTAACCTGATGTGCTGTCGTCTGTACAATTACAACTTTTCTCATTAAGAGCTAAAGATCGCGTCCACCGGTTCGATTCAACTGGGCTAATATTCAAGACTGTGCCATCATCATCCCGTGTCGAGCGCCCCTTACATGTGATACGTACTATGGAGTAATGTCACAGGGCTTTATAGCTGTGGCTGTATCGACATCGATTAGTATAGTATCGATATTATCGTCGAGCATAAGAGCGAACGATTTATTTTATGATTCCTGCCATGCAATAAAAATACTTTATTTAATATTATTTCTATTTTTGATAATACCTACTGAAAAAAAACCGCTATAACCTTCAGCAACTAGCATTAAGTATCTCATAATTTAAAGAAGATTTTTCAACAATTATATACGAGCAAGAATTATATCAAGAATTATACTACAGCTAAGTAAAATCTGACACCATATAAACATCGATAACTTTCCCACATCCCTATTTATAGAGCAGTAAATGTTCTAAAGGACAAATCACACGCTATGCGTGACGTCACACTATTGCACTAACTTCCCTAAGGATGGAATGGCGGTAGGTAATACAAAATTTGATTTACTATCTTGCCTTTGAAGATCAGCCCTTTTAAATATGGAACGTTTCATGGCGGACATTTTAGTAACGGTCGAAGTTTGAAATTCAATTGGTTGAACTAATGGGCAAGTTTTAAGTTTAGAACGGGCTTTAAAACCCTGAAAGGAGATAGCCAGAGTTCTCATAAAAAATGATTTTATTTACGTTTAAGAATTCTTAATAAATTCAATATGTCTGGATTCAAACGGCGAAAATCCTTGAAATACTACTGAACCGATTTAAATTAATGTCTAGAGAGCGAGAAAGGACATATAAGACTTTTTATCAAGTTGCTGGAAACAGCTAGTTTCAAATAAATGTATTATTTCAGGGTCTGAAGATCACTCTTTTTAGGGTTCCGTAGCCGAATGGCAAAAAACGGAACCCTTATAGATTCGTCATGTCTGTCTGTTTGTCTGTCTGTCTGTCCGTCCGTCCGTATGTCACAGCCACTTTATTCCGAAACTATTAAGACTACACAGTTCAAACTCGGTAGATAGATGTATTACATTAACCGCTTTACGATTCTTATGCAAAAATAAAAAAATAATAATATTAGAGGGGGGCTCCCCATACATGGAACTGAAACTAAAAATTTTTTTTTTCATCTAACCTATACTTGTGGGGTGTCTATAGATAGGTCTTTAAAAATGAGATTGAGGTTTCTAAAACCATTTTTTCTCAAAGTCAATCATTTCAGAGTAAGACACTTTCAAAGTGCTAAAATGTGTGTCCCCCCTCTGTAATTTCTAATAAACTACCAAAGTGAAAAATCTAAAAAAAAAAATATGTTATAGATCTTAATAAAAACTATCAACCAAAATTGGTTTGAACGAAATACAGTAAGTAGTTTTTGAGAACAAAGTTATGATTTGCGGTTACTGAAAAAGTGCTACTTATAACTTTTTCAGTAACCGCAAATCATAACTTTGTTATTCATATATTTGTTTGAAAAACAAAGTTATTTTTTGTTGTCGAGAAATGTTCGTGTTTTGGCTAATTGTAGGTAGTAGGTACGTTTATTTTTCATAGATAATGGAACGGAACCCTTCGTGCGCGAGTCCGACTCGCACTTGGCCGGTTTTTTTAAACTTAAATTCGTTATAAGATTCACTTACCTATATGAATTTCCATTCATACCAAAATTTTGTACGGAACACGAACAACGAAGCTAAACTAAAGCCCAGCCCAGACAACCCATCCGAATGAGCAACAATACAAATTTTAATTGACAAACTAACACAATAGACTAACTAAGTGACAGAGCTACAGCTTCGTAAAGCTAAATAAGTTATTTGTACTGTCTAGCTTAAGTTGGAGCTAAGTAAAGTGATACTTGAACGGCGTTGCATCTTCCCAGATATTAACTTAGGCCTAACTTAGCTTATGATTTTGGATATTTCAGTTGGTAAGCCGTTTAGGGGCTGTTTTGTGAAGGTGGGTATTTAGAACTTGATTTGTAATTGGTTAGTAGACACGGTAATTGGGTGTCTATAGGGAATGAACTGGACATTTGTTTTGTGATAGACCTTAAGATAAACGTGTATGTTTGTATATACGGACGTTTGTTTTTCTTTCACACCGAAACTACAGAATGATTTTAAATGAAACTTGGCAATAACATAGCTTATACATTAGAGTAAAATATGGGCTATGAGTAAAATACTTCTTATCTGGGTTCGGAAATTAGTCCCCTCAGCGGGTTAAATTTATTACAGAATTGCGTCTCATATAAAATTAAGGCGCTGTGAATAGACGACTTTTACGTATTTGAGGGGGTGAAGCAGATGAAGTGGGACACGAGTAGCCCCGCCTACTCGGGAGGCATCGCGCGAATTTCGTCGATGCGCGACTTCCATTGCATTTAGAAGCGTCATTTCACAGTTCTAACAAAATGTACGATTGGCCCAGCGCGTCACTCTACGGATTCGCATCACGCTGTCGTGATTATAACCGAGATCGAATCTCATTAGATGCATTTCTTTTTTCTTATATTTTAAACATTATATACTTACCTACATATTTTCTTGTTTTTTTTTTAATATATGATATTATTTCTACAATATGATATTTTGTTTTTTTTTAATAATTCATTAAAAATATTGTTTTTATTAAAATAATAAACACAGTCAACAGACCTGCAAACACCGACTAGAGCCATGTGAAAAGTTTATTTTATCCCTTTCAGTGTTTTTTGTGAAGTCGGTTTTGTTTTTTTGTAAAAAGTTTTTTATTACTATAAAAACAATAAAATTGTTATAATTAAAATTCCAAA
>NWSH02000612.1:13629764-13649949 GCA_002382865.2 Heliothis virescens | reverse complement strand
AAATAAAAGCAACAGTTCCCTTTATTATTATACATTACATCACTGTTATTAATTTTATCAAGATTTGTTTATAAATAATACAGTTACAATTGCTACAGTTTCAATATAAATGGTTATTTCATGGCTTTTTTTTATCGAGAAGATTTACCGAAAACGTGTTTTGAAAACAACAGTCCACTCATAAATATGATCAAGATTAACATATATTTTTTTAGCTGCTCTAAAATGTATACATTTGGCTAAAAAACTGTTTTGCGTAGCCTATTTTGACTAGGCACAGCGCCTTAAATACGCATGTAATAGTGTGTATAGTAAATCTAATATATGTTTAGGACAAGATTCAAATGAAATCATATTACATTATTTTAAAATAGAAATTATATTTATAATTTTCCCTTAGAGGAATCCAGAAATAAATTCGGGTTTTCCGGGTTTACTTTAAGCCTCCGTACATTTCAATGAAATCGTTTTAGCAAATTAAATTTGTGAATTTTACATGAGCTCTGCGTCTAAAATAATTGTAAGAATTATGTTCAAGGTTTAAAAATTACTACTCGATGAAATTATGACCATGAAATGAATGAAATTATGTCAAAATGCCTTTCACACTAATTCCCATTGCATTGTAATTCTAAAACAAATTAATCTCCATTAAACGGGACAAAACCACAAATCATTAGAAATAAACTACACTTGCACCGGATGGGTTGCGTAACAGAATGTGGGTAGATGCACAAATGCGCCGAAACAAACAGGACGGTGCAACAAAACGACGCGCGCGCATCTGCATGTTTGCACTAAATTAGCGATGACGCCTGCGCACTTTTCCCACACATCACTAAGTTGGATGGTTGGCAAAAAAGTTCGATGATACCTGTCTAAATAATAAGATTATAGATATATAAGAATTTTTAAGTAATAATACTGTGACGGGGAGGAATATTTCGGTGCTTTAGTTTTAGTTTTTTTACTAGGATAGTTATCAATTTAATTGTAGTTTATAGTGATAAAATAAATATTAATGCCAAAAGACTATTTCTGAAAAATAAAAAAATTACATGGCTGTGTGTTGTGTTTTATTTTTTCTTAGTACCACATTATAAACTACCTCAAAAAGGGCATAATTTATCTATATTCATTAAGTAAACTTTCATGCACGGCTTGCGTAAAACCATTGATCCCATGAACTCTATAAATAACAATTAACATTCACTTTCAACGAGGAAATTACTTTACCACAACAAAACAAAGAAAAACAATTAGGAGCAAAATGATAAAAGATACAAACTAAAATGAATAGAGACAAGTATCTTTAAAAACGTTTCAAAATTAGCTGTTTAACCTAAATATTTTAGGACAACCACTTCTGAAGCTGTGGCTAAATATATAAAGTCGTTGTCTTGTCAGTTCGTGTAGAATGCATTCGTGACACACTAGGCGAGAGCTCAGTGTTTCTTTTATTATTTTTTCTTGATATTTTCCTGAAAGACAAATGCTTTTCTAATTATACTGGCTGGAGTAACGTGTGTGCGCAAACGTGTCTGAGATTGAAATGTTGTGCAAAAATACTGAGTTTTTCATAATTTTAATTTCATTTTCGTATAAATGTCTAAAAATTACCATAGTTTATAAAACTTAAAAAAATCGAATTCTAAAATACATTACTCAGCAGCAATACTGTCACTATTCCAATAAAGATCCTCATTTACAACAATTGAAATACCTAAATAAATCAAAACAATAACTTGACGACAAAATAATCGCACTTAATTTGCTGTCGCACCGTCCACAGGATGCTATTCCTTCTCACTTAGTCGCCAATAAAAGTAAAACCGACTATCTGTATAATGAATGGGCCTCATTTGCCGGACGGCCGGTAACTTGCAATCATTCATATACTTTGTTATAGCACTCGCCGTTTTTGGAAGTTTCTTAGGCCCTGTCAATGAATATTTTAAGCTTGAGTAGATTTTCTTGGAAATTTTTGTAGCTTCGGGGATGTTTGCAAATAATGTAATGCTTTTTTTGACAGCTTTCTTGGAGCACTTTGTGTTTAAATTTGGAACAAATGATTGTGTAATTAAGCAGGTTAAAATGGCTGCCTTGATTGTCGTGACAGCAAATGGCGAGAGTTACCACTCTCTAGTCCGTTGTGTGCGTGCGTAGCTACCTACATTCCTTTACATGTGTGAGTGAGTTTACTGTGAGTGCTTTTTGATGTAGAATTTTTTCAAAGAGAATGACTCATTCGCGACATTTTAGACTAGTCTGTGGCCACCCTAACTGACTTGGAGGCCACACTTGATTGATTGTAAGAAAGAACAAACTCTATAGGCCTTGAAAAATACCTAGGCTATTCACCTTTGTAAAGAATCACACGCCAGGGTCATTGAACTATAAAACGTCACTAATAGGCCTGCTAACTCGTTTGACGTATGAAGACATTGCGTAAGATAATATAGATGATAATTATGTGAAACAAATGTTCAGTAAAAAATCTTTGTGTATTTATGTACGGATAGCAACAAAATTGGCATTGACAATGTTACCTCTTTATGGAAAAACCGCGAAGCCTCCCAAGTGTTAAGGCTTGATAAATATCGTCGACTTTCCACGCTATCAATCTATATCAATGCTTAACTCAATCGGAATTGATTCATCCGTTTCTAGGTTGAAGCGGAACTGAGAGGCGGACAGAGTTGAAAAAAAGAATTTATACATGTAATTTCCGTAGATGAAGGTTACTATAAAAACCTATCTATCACAAATCTACACTAATATTATAAAGCTGAAGAGTTTGTTTGTTTATTTGAACGCGCTAATCTCAGGAACTACTGGACCGATTTGAAAAATTCTTTCAGTGTTAGATAGCCCATTTATCGAGGAAGCCTATAGGCTTTTTATCCGGGTGCGCCGAGTAGTTCCCACGAGACGCGGGTGAAACCGCTGGCAGAAGCCAGTTGCATTATACAAAGATTTCAAATATACACGAATTTCGTATTTATTTAAAAATATTTAGTTATTTCAATGAAATATTTAATTTTATAAATAATTCTCATTCCATTCTTAGTATAAAAAACTACTTCTGTAATCTGTAAGCGGCCACTTTGAAACAATAAATGCAAAAAATGATTACAAAAATTAGCATTTCTAAATTCCCATGAAAATAACAAGAATAAAAAAACACCTAAATTATTTAGAAACAAATTGTAAATAATAATATTATGCAAAACGGAGTTAGGTCATGCTTTTAGGCTAATTTTAATGTAAATATTTTTAGCACTAGACTAAAGTGTGAACTAGGTTCTCACGTTTCCAGGCACAGGCAAAAACTAAATAGTCGCTAGTTTTCATTCATAAAACGGTGTGTATATTAAGAATATTTTATTTCAAAATGTCTACGATCAATCAGGCTGGCAACATTCTCAAATATCACATTCAGAATACAGTTTGTGCGTAAAAATAAATAGGCAGCTGTGAGGTAGTTCGTTGTTTCATGGGTTCTGTAGGTTTGATGTTATTGTCGTTTTATGTTAGACAGAGGGAAGGAAATTATTCAAACTAAAATTCATTTCACAATCGCTAATCGTAACATCTGTTTTAATTTTTCATATTATCTGTTCCAGCTTAGTACAACTTTTTTGCATATAAATACAGACACAGATCCGATATTTTGAACTTGAATTTGGAATGTGCGAATGTAACGCATTTGTTCTTGTTCAATATGGCGAAGCCAAGGCGTTTTCAAGCCTTGATTCAACAAAATAACGGCAATAGAAAATTCTGGTCAAACAGCTCTGAAAAGACCACCCATAACTATCATTTTTTAAATCTATCCAACTAATGATGGTTTCTTAGACGTAGTTTTCCGCACGGATCCTTAAAACGCAACATGAAAGAAATGTCACGTAACATCTTCCGAAACGGATGCCAAATAGTTCTTTTTCCATTTTCAGGTCATCGACCCGACGTGCGAGACTAGAAAAGTCGGTGGCTTCGCTCGTTTTAAACTGCGGTGAAAGCCAATACTTCTGTCGAAATAGATGGTGGGACTTTCCAAGTGTTTGGATTTTTGTATTGTTTTTTTGTCTGTCGGGATGGCTTGACGAAAGTGCTGTTTTGAATGGAAACGGAAGTATTAGCTTAGTATCTTGCAGAGGCAGTTCTAAGAACAATTGATATGTAGATAGAAGGTAAATAGGAACACTTATACGTAACTGTCCCGTTTATGCGCCAAAACGATTGAGCAGGTTAAAATGCAATCAAGCCCACATATAGTTTAAAACCTGAGAAAGTACAAAAGCTACTTTTTACCCAGTTGCGGTAAGTAGTTCCCTTGGGGTAGGGTCGTCTATATCTCTTAATCTGACCAAGATAAGCGCTGAGGAGTACAATTATCTTCTTGTTGAGGGACTACATAATGTATAGAACAAATCCCAGGTTCTAACTACATAATAAAGATTAAGATACTAAAGTCTCAGTTACGAACTATTAGTCATAAACCCAGAATTAAACTTTTTCTATTCTCGTGATCGTCTCGTGTTGGAGCCAAAACTAACTTTAGATTCGCCAAAAAAAGTTAATGGCGATGTTTGAACCCGTAGGCCTCTTTCTATGGGTGTTCAGATCTGTATGGATTAGAATTTGAGTCTCTAGGATACGCTTATGAATTAATATAAACTTTTGAGTCGGTCTTTAGTTTGTTCGAGCTCCTGAATCAGTATGGAGGAGATAGATAGTGCGCATAACAACGATCAGGTAAGTATCCAGTCGGTATCAGACCTACTAAAAAGATTGACTGGATTGACGACTACCTTCAAAATAAACTGTTAGCCCACCATCGGGGCAACTATCAGTTAACAATTAACTCCGGTGCGAGAGGGAAGTCTTGGGAGCTCGTAGGGAATTTTTGGAGTACCTTACTCCCAAATTTTTTGTGCTTGTAGTTTTCCTGTTTCTTCTTCGATCAATCTTCTTCTAAAATCTTCTATAGGGTTCATGAGGAAAATTGTTTTATAGAAAAGCAAATTTCAAATGGTAAATTCCAATTCAAAAGAGGTCAATTTTTGCAACAGTTATGCCNCCTATAGGCTTTTTATCCGGGTGCGCCGAGTAGTTCCCACGAGACGCGGGTGAAACCGCTGGCAGAAGCCAGTTGCATTATACAAAGATTTCAAATATACACGAATTTCGTATTTATTTAAAAATATTTAGTTATTTCAATGAAATATTTAATTTTATAAATAATTCTCATTCCATTCTTAGTATAAAAAACTACTTCTGTAATCTGTAAGCGGCCACTTTGAAACAATAAATGCAAAAAATGATTACAAAAATTAGCATTTCTAAATTCCCATGAAAATAACAAGAATAAAAAAACACCTAAATTATTTAGAAACAAATTGTAAATAATAATATTATGCAAAACGGAGTTAGGTCATGCTTTTAGGCTAATTTTAATGTAAATATTTTTAGCACTAGACTAAAGTGTGAACTAGGTTCTCACGTTTCCAGGCACAGGCAAAAACTAAATAGTCGCTAGTTTTCATTCATAAAACGGTGTGTATATTAAGAATATTTTATTTCAAAATGTCTACGATCAATCAGGCTGGCAACATTCTCAAATATCACATTCAGAATACAGTTTGTGCGTAAAAATAAATAGGCAGCTGTGAGGTAGTTCGTTGTTTCATGGGTTCTGTAGGTTTGATGTTATTGTCGTTTTATGTTAGACAGAGGGAAGGAAATTATTCAAACTAAAATTCATTTCACAATCGCTAATCGTAACATCTGTTTTAATTTTTCATATTATCTGTTCCAGCTTAGTACAACTTTTTTGCATATAAATACAGACACAGATCCGATATTTTGAACTTGAATTTGGAATGTGCGAATGTAACGCATTTGTTCTTGTTCAATATGGCGAAGCCAAGGCGTTTTCAAGCCTTGATTCAACAAAATAACGGCAATAGAAAATTCTGGTCAAACAGCTCTGAAAAGACCACCCATAACTATCATTTTTTAAATCTATCCAACTAATGATGGTTTCTTAGACGTAGTTTTCCGCACGGATCCTTAAAACGCAACATGAAAGAAATGTCACGTAACATCTTCCGAAACGGATGCCAAATAGTTCTTTTTCCATTTTCAGGTCATCGACCCGACGTGCGAGACTAGAAAAGTCGGTGGCTTCGCTCGTTTTAAACTGCGGTGAAAGCCAATACTTCTGTCGAAATAGATGGTGGGACTTTCCAAGTGTTTGGATTTTTGTATTGTTTTTTTGTCTGTCGGGATGGCTTGACGAAAGTGCTGTTTTGAATGGAAACGGAAGTATTAGCTTAGTATCTTGCAGAGGCAGTTCTAAGAACAATTGATATGTAGATAGAAGGTAAATAGGAACACTTATACGTAACTGTCCCGTTTATGCGCCAAAACGATTGAGCAGGTTAAAATGCAATCAAGCCCACATATAGTTTAAAACCTGAGAAAGTACAAAAGCTACTTTTTACCCAGTTGCGGTAAGTAGTTCCCTTGGGGTAGGGTCGTCTATATCTCTTAATCTGACCAAGATAAGCGCTGAGGAGTACAATTATCTTCTTGTTGAGGGACTACATAATGTATAGAACAAATCCCAGGTTCTAACTACATAATAAAGATTAAGATACTAAAGTCTCAGTTACGAACTATTAGTCATAAACCCAGAATTAAACTTTTTCTATTCTCGTGATCGTCTCGTGTTGGAGCCAAAACTAACTTTAGATTCGCCAAAAAAAGTTAATGGCGATGTTTGAACCCGTAGGCCTCTTTCTATGGGTGTTCAGATCTGTATGGATTAGAATTTGAGTCTCTAGGATACGCTTATGAATTAATATAAACTTTTGAGTCGGTCTTTAGTTTGTTCGAGCTCCTGAATCAGTATGGAGGAGATAGATAGTGCGCATAACAACGATCAGGTAAGTATCCAGTCGGTATCAGACCTACTAAAAAGATTGACTGGATTGACGACTACCTTCAAAATAAACTGTTAGCCCACCATCGGGGCAACTATCAGTTAACAATTAACTCCGGTGCGAGAGGGAAGTCTTGGGAGCTCGTAGGGAATTTTTGGAGTACCTTACTCCCAAATTTTTTGTGCTTGTAGTTTTCCTGTTTCTTCTTCGATCAATCTTCTTCTAAAATCTTCTATAGGGTTCATGAGGAAAATTGTTTTATAGAAAAGCAAATTTCAAATGGTAAATTCCAATTCAAAAGAGGTCAATTTTTGCAACAGTTATGCCTCGTGGGCCTCCTAAAATTGAAGTCAGTAATTTCACCATCACGTCGTGCGTAGAAACTATGGGTCCAACTATCTGTATGTAAAGCTGTAATTATCGTGTATCGTGAAACATTCATTTGCATACGTAAAGGCTACATATTAGCGGGGTTGTCGCCACTCTATTTCTATGTCGGGTCATACATATCATATTTTTCCTTGTATGATTTTGCGTAAGGAGCGTGCTTAGAAATATATGCTGCATAGATTTTAAAGGCTTTTATTCTTACTTTATTTGGAAAGTTTAGTACACTAAAATCTTCTGGACTATGCCACTCGTGTTCCTCCTCCTCGAGTTTGCTTCAGTTGTCATTCTAGGATCATAGTCACAAAATTGCCACTCCAGAGAGTATTGAAAACTAATTGAGATGCAGCAAAAGAAACTATTTAATTTCTTCGTAACATTGATTGATTTCATTGATCATTGAATCAGATTCAATACAGAGTAAGAAACAAAGAATAAAGAGCAAAAAAAACATCTATTCATACAATTCAATCGATAACCAGAAAGGGCGTACCAAAATATGTGATAAACGAGCTTGAACCGCTCTCAAATTGAGTTTTTACTTGTGATATATTGAATAATTAACACAACAGCCGGTGATTAACTGCCGTGGTGATTAATTGTTCGCAGGTCATTGACACGCAGTAAATTATGCTCTGTTATTGTTTATCTGTATTTATGTTATTGAAGAACTCGTTGCTAGGCAACCAGCATGCAAGATTAAGCTATAGTTACTCAGTCACTTCATAGAACGTTTTCTTCCACCTTGATTCGGGTAGCTGTCGGTCCTGCGCCTAATCTCTCTCCGGTCGTGTCTAATTACCGTCCCATAGGACTATGAGAGTGAGGGAATCGAGAGTGCACTTGTGTCTTCACCTATGCAGTGCACAATGCACTAAAATTGTTCACCGAGATGACCTGGACGAAATTATTAACCACTATTGTAAAATGCCGTGTTTGTACATTGATTCATTTTTAAATTAACGTCATTTTGGTCCTTGTGGTTCATTGATATATTAGTAATAAACAGGAAAATGCAACAGGTTTTGTTTGGCGGTTATTCGAGGATAATGACGAATGTTTTTGGATTTAGTAACGTTGATAAGTTGATTTCCTTTTATGTTCTTTTGTGTTTCATTATTTGTATTAACCTTTGTTAATTAACTTTAACTTCAATGAGTAGCTAAGTAGCATTTAAGGATTGACAAACTTTATCAAAATGAGTCCAACGGTTTAGTTGTAAATAAAAACACCCAGAGAAATCCTGACATTTATGAATTTTATATAAAATATTTTTTTTTGTAGTTCTGATTTTCTACTAGCTATTTTGTACAAATTCAGTCCAAAAAATTCTAACACTGTCATTCAAAAATCAATCTAACACCACTCAAAATATATTCGAATTTCCAATTACTCATCACCTCATAGGCAAACTTTTAGCATTATCACCAAACTAGGCAATAAAAGTGACGTCATCACTACCGTTTCTCAGGAATGGACGTGCTAGTGCCAATTGGCAAGAATCGTGAATACATTGCCACTTTCCATAGATTCACTCACGCACTTTTGACGGAGTAGTCAGTTGACTAACCCGTGACTGGGTATTTATAGTTGGACAGTTGAACCTAGTTTTGGAGTTAGGAGATGACGAAACGGAAAAATAGAATTTAAATTGTGTGGGATATAAAATGAACATTGAAATCGCTCAAAGTAATGGACAGGTATTTAGACGAAAAAAAACACAAAAGAGGAGTTTGTATTTTGTATCTGGTGGCAGACAAACCCTCATTGTTTGCTGCGCTTGCGACACCGTGCGTCCAATTAATTTGGAAAATTCGCTAGTGTGAAAGCGCTGGATTCGATTCTAGCATCGATCGATTTCAAAAAGCTTACTCACGCCAATATTGTCAAATCATTTTTCTATGCGTGGTATTTGATATTTTTTCATCATCTGCAACCGTTCAAGGGTTCCCGCACAATGCAGACTAAACAATCGGGCGACAGTTGGCCCGATGATATGCAAAATTTGGCCTTATTAAAGTTTTTATTCGGTCATATACTGTACAAATCACCTGAACATTGTAATGTGCATACTTTCATACATCTTCGCACTAATTTACGAGCCTGAACAAACTACCGGTCGACTTAAAGTCTACAATGTGCGGGTCTACTCTTAAGCCAAAATTACTTCTACCGTTAAATCTACCGGCAACTCCATATTAAACACAAAACTACTAGTTTGCAACAGGCTTTCCCCAAGACTGATGTAGTCACAACTGGTTTCTCAGACCGCCATTACCTCGTTAGGTGTGGTAACTATCGCAATTATTAACCATCGAACTATGAACTGATAATGAGCTGGATTTAAATGGAAGGACTGGGCAGAAGGTTAGCTCGGAAATGTTGGTTTGGTAACTGGTGACTGAGCTTATTGTAGTGGAAATGGAATCTCTGTCTTCCAAACTCTCTTGTTACAATAAAATTGAGGATCGTCAGTCTCCTTTTCCTAACTATGTTGGGGTCAGCTTCCAGTTTAACCTGCCTGCTTTTCACATTAGGACTTTGTGTATCTGACTTCTTAAGAGCTTACTTAGGTTTAACATATTTGACTTGACTTTAGCTACCAGTGCGTCACAAAAGAGTAATGCAAAGCTTATAAGGACCATTATGAATAATATAAAATGTTCATATTGCTAGTTCACCTTCTTTACCCACATTGTAAACTAAATGCACACACAAGTCAAACTGAGAACCTCGTTTTTTGAAGGCGGCTAAAATATTACTAGTTCACCTTCTTTGCCCACATTGTATACTAACTGGGTTGAGTTGACACCTCGATCGATTCGAACCAGTCGAGCACAAAGCGTTTCTTTTTCGACATCGAGTGTCGATAATTTTGTATCGAAGTTTCATAAGTTAGTGCTTAATGTACTGAAGCTGTGATGGAGTCTTGCAATAGCTTGTTATCATAGTTTCTTGAGACTTTGACTTTAGATATTCTAGCTTAAGTTTAAAAGAGTTGTTAAGTTGTACTTCTATGTAAGAATAAAGTGAAAAGCTGAAGCCACAGGGTCTCTCAGGAAGTTTTACAAAAAGATTTCTTAAATGTTGCAAGGGTGAACTATTTACACTGAAGTGAGTTTTGAAAATTATTAAGGAAGAGGCAAAACTGCGGAAAATCCTAATACCATACAAAATATTTGCCACATGACTATACCCTTTCCATTTCTTGTCATAAAGCCTTCCTATGCAAGCACATTCACTAAGACGCCTGTATCCCCCTGTCCCATTCACGCTGCGATTAATCGCAACAGTTCACGACCGATCGTAAAACAAAACCAACGTGATTAAGCCCAAACGCCGATTTAGGGATGGGCGTAAATTATCACTTACTATCTCTCACCAATTTATCCTGACCCCTGTTCTCTTTAAGACTTCTCTAATAAAGGGATCTTTGAATACTGGCCGTTTGATAAATGGACAAAGTTATGTCTGCGTTCGATTCAAACAAAAATAGCCCTTATGTTAATAGGATAGGAGTTAGTAAGGTCGACTAGAGAATTTTGGTAAATTCACGTGTGTAAGCTCACGTTTAGCTCGGGGCGTTCGTCGACAATCTGTCAGATTGACTAGTTATGTGTTACAGTTAAATATTAGACAAAAACTATTCGTTAAAATACAGAAGTTTCAATTTAATGACGTCACTTTATGAATTGGATTCTGTCTTTTTTGGACTGCAATGATGCAAAAAAAATTCCATGTCCTACCACGGTGGTCCAGACTATGAATAGCCGGGTGCCGTTTCTGAGAATGTAAAGGATCTATTCATAGTCGTGATTTTTTGACAGTTGTCGACGTACCACTACCGGTGGGTTTAAAGTGACGATAACGTGATTTTGTCAGCAAAGGGCACTGACCAGCTGTTGAAGATTCAGTTCACGAAACTGGCTGAAAATGCTTGCATTGGATGAGGATTCTCTTTCTGCGTGTTATTGTTTCAAAATTCAAAATATAATGGTATCATACATAGAGGTGTTTATTGACTTTTTCCTGTAACCTGGATATGATGCAGCCTATGTCATCCGAGGAGCGACAACAGAGAAAATTTCAATATTTATAAACAGACAAGGGGCTTTATTCCAAACGGGGTTTATAATTATTTGTTCCCACGAAACAAATCTGAATAAACCACAAATGGCTGACACTTGACATGAAAATTACGAACCATTTTTATTATTACCAAAATCAGCATAATTGAATGTTAAATTGCTTAATCGACACTTGTAAGTTAAAATTATATACTTTGAAATTAAGGAAATAACGTACGGTATTTTTGATAGCGGGTAATTATTTGAGGTAATAGTTATTGACCCTTCCAGTTTAAGTTAAATGTAAGACGGAAAGGGCATTTCCTTGAGTATAATGAGGTTGTACAGTCAACAGCAAGTCAGTGTACACAAAGCTTTCAAATTTCTGCGATCGATTTTCAACCTTATCACAATAGTGGAAGGTTAATTAAAATTTTACAGATTTTGGGTACACAGATTTGCTGTCGGTTTTACGACTGTTTACAAAAGATTGCTATGATAGGTGCGTTCGATCATATTTTAGGGTTAATTAATTTCAGTGGTAATGTTGTATTTTTATGTGTGATGCATTTTTTTATGTATTTATTTTTGTATATGAAATATAGGTATGAAAAAAAACATTTAGAAATCGTCATTTAATTAACCGACTTTTTACAGAACAATAAAAAAAATCTAATCTCTCAAATTATTTCACAGTATAAAAATAAATATGTTTGAAAATAAATAAATGGAATAATAATGTTTTCTCTACATATTTAGAGTACACCATTATTTTTATTTACAAAATTCAATTGCACAATAGAATAAGTTTTGCAAAAAAATTTTTTTCACTCCACTATTTGGGTGATTACGCCTCGCTACGCCTACGCTAGGTGTAACTGCCTCGTTGGTCTAGTTGTCGCATAGACGACTGCTGATCACGAGGTCTCGGGTTCGATTCCCGGGACGGGCCGAAATCGCTTTGTGGGTTTTAGAAACTTTCACAAAGCAGCCCGGAGTTGGAAGTTGGTGATTGATACACCCGTGCATCGGAGAGCACGTTAATGTCGGTCCTGCGCCTGATCTCTCACCGGTCGTGTCGGATTGCCGTCCCATCGGGTTATGAGAGTGAGGGAATAGGGAGTGCACCTGTATCTGCGCAAATGCTTGTGCACTATAATATGTCCTGCGCAGCTGGCTGATCTCCTTATATGAGAACAGCCGCCGTGGCCGATAATCGGCTAGGAGGCCATCATCATCATTACGCAACAATTCAACAGAGTCAATGATTTACCAGGAGGGTCAAGAGAGGACGTTGATAATTACAACTACATACTAGAGTACATGTGGGTAGCAAGTAGGCTGCTTGCAACACTATTTAGATCAACCTTTTATTGTATAGTGTTGTTTATAAAGAGGCTGGACTATAGGCGTGAGAAAAGGTATAAGAATATATTGACTTGTCAAAAATCAAAGAAACAATTTTAAGGTCCCGTTTTAAGGTTACAGATAATGTGCTAGATAGCTATCTGATAGATAGTGCCGTAGGAATGTTTTTAATATTGATTAATTTTCTATCGCATTATCTGTCAGATATCTAGGAATTTATGTGGCATCTGTTAAACGGGCCCTAAATATAATATTTAGTACATGACTGAATGGTGAACCCAATGATGTTAAAACTACACTTTTTAGGTTGTTAGTATAAAAAGCTTGTGCTAAAGCGCCAATCTTATAGAAATAACTTCAACAATAAACTCGTTAAACTCAAACAAATAGAGTTATTAAAATCGTAATATCAAATATACTTTAAATAAAAACAAAGAAACTATAATTTTGTTCAACAAAAATGCAGTTATTTCAAATTTGCTAACGAACAGCACTAATTGAAATAATAATAATAAAAAACAAAACCGAATCGCATTCCAGGCCACTTTGTAATCGGACAGAGCTGTCCGAATCGACTTTTTCGACTCGATTAAGGAGATTTATTTGCTTTATTAATTACTCGTTTAAATATCACAAGAAATAAATTAAGGTCGAGTGGTTTTTTATCGATTATAATCGGTGATCGGGTTTGTCGATTGGGCGAGAGAAATTACTTCTAGATAATATGTGCTTAAATTATAATCTGTTTACTGATTTTTTATGTTCGGAAATTATGAAAATTGGCTTGACTACCGTGGATTTATGTAAATTAAAGAGATCGGTTTGCCCTTAATGCATTGACCAAGGATTACATGTATAACACTAGCTTCTGGCGCACTCGGTGCACCCGGATAAAAAGCCTGTAGCCTTCCTTGATAAATGGGCTATCTAACACTGAAAAAAATTTTCAAATCGGACCAGTACTTTCTGAGATTAGCGCATTCAAACAAACAAACAAACTCTTCAGCTTTATAATATTAAGTATAGATTGGTGATGATTGTAACCCCCTTCTTATTATAATGTTAGTAAGAAAAAAAATAATACTCCAAATACCCAAAATCCCCCCCCTTTTTACCCCAGCCACACAAGATAACAGTACTTAAGGAACCAACATACCAAAGCGTAAGACTGGCGATAAAAATCGCCCGATTTCCCCTACCCCATCCAATTACGAGCAACTACTCATTATTTTAAGAAAACATTAACTACTTAACATAAAAATTTGAGTCGAAAACGCTATGCAATTACGTGCACCACAAAATTGCGAAGTGTATAATGTAGGTGGCGGATACACGGAGCTTTAATGCTGGATGTGGCTAGTACTTATATAAAGAGTTTATTTTGAGGCTACTGTAGTTAACTGAAGAATTATTGCGACAGTGAAAAGGTAGAATGACGAAGGATGAAAATGCTCTTAACGCGGCATATATCGAAAATCCTTCAGCAATTGAAGAATACGTTTAATTGAATGATTAAGGAAGAAAAAATCAAGACAAATTATTAAATAAATAACTTTTACAAAGCAATACAACTATCTGACGCTAAAAACGAAAGTTTAAAATCAAATGTCGAACCTATAAAAAAATTAAAATTCAAACACTAAAGGCCTGGCACAATATAAAGTTAGTCCCAATACCACCATAACACTTCATATTACCAAACATCTTCGTTCGGATGCCGGTCCTGCCTCCTCTGTAAGTGTGTGCCGAAACTTGCACGAAGTTTTGGAAAAAAAAGAGCAACACTCGCTCCAGATCAAATGAGATGGTCCTGAGGGCACCAGAGTTGTGAAGCACAGATACTGCACAGCAAGCTGAGAATTAAGAAAACTGCCTTTAATATGATGGAAGAAAAAAATGGGAGCAAATAGGATTGGTTGATAGAATTGAAAGAAGATAATACTGGGGATTTATGGGTCATTTTGGATTTAAATTTTGTTTAGCTAATTAGACATGATTTAATATAAATTATAGGACGTATGTTACTCCGGCAAAGAAATAAAGAAAGTGAAAAAAAATTACGTTTACACTAAGCGTTAAAGTTCCTCTCTATCGTATACCTACTCTGTGCTACATTGCTTTTTAATAACGTGTTTAATGCAAAAGAAATTTACGTTCGAAATCAGTGGCGGGCAGTACCTCGCCCATTGATGCAAAATCGAGAACTGGTTCCGAAACCGATACCCATACGAACACATACCTACTTATTACCCCTTTTGACGTCGACAGGTGAAATTTTAATACCGAATTTTATTTCAGGGCTGTCGGTCTTTTCGACATCAAAATTTAAAATCTGCCTTGTCTTGATGGCCAAATTGTGATTCGTGCGATATAGAAGCTACTTGTCCATATTAAAGAATTGCATTCAGATAAGATTTTGACCGTTCCAAACAATAATATACACATGTTATTGACATTTCTGGAAACACTTACTTGAAATGGTTCTGACATGATTCTTTCCACAATTCGATTTCATATTTACTTTTTGGCACGTTCTGACGGTCGTAAAAGTGAATTTAACGTTGTAAATTAAACACTTCATGATGGCTGTCGTTACTTGAGTTTTAAGGTGTTATAAATTATAATAACATTTCAATATTTCATCGTAAATTTTAATGAAATGGTCCATTTTGTTGGAGGGAGGGGTGTTATTTCTTTAGGGTCATTTGGGAGATGTACCTTGTTTTATCTTCTTTTTTATGTATTGGGGATTAAGGGCTATATAAGGACAATGCATATTAAGTTGGGCAACACTGTCGTATCGATATGAGTGCAGCGGTGTGACGCAACTCTCGTTTCTCACGCGTACCGGTGGACGCTGCGGTTTGTGGCCGCGCTACGCCATGCAATCCACTCGCTTTACTACTACTTACTAATTGATAGTATCAGGATATCGATCAGGATAGTTTCATGTAAATAAACTGTTAGAATCACTCCACAAGTTAAGCTAGACAAGACATCCCAAGATAGAGGAGGCCTACGTTCAGTGGCTGATATGATTAAGTCGAATGGAATAGGATCACTCTTTCTTCATCAAAATTTTATTGGAAAACTAAATTGTTCACATATAAATTAAAAAGCTGCCTTATACTAGAGAAGGCTTTGAAAGGCCAGAAAATCTCGTCACAATTGTATTTCCTAGCCTTTTTGACAGATTTTTCCTGATGCGATTTCCTCAAAAAGGAAAGACCCGGTTCTCCAAATAAAAAAAAATACATGCGAGGTATTTAGAATATCAGATCTGAAACAGGAACCCGTATAGTATGTAAACAGTTCGTACGAATAATGTCGGACAGTGTACGGTAAAAAGTTTTCCCCCAGCTAAAAATATACCTAATTACCATAAATATGATTCCTTTTGCCTGTTTAGTTTATCTAGACCGGCATCACCTGTGACAGCCCGTAGACGAGTTTAGGTACTTTTTCGAAATTAGAAAACTTGCTTTTTCCTCATATTTTTGCAAGGGCCTTATAAATGAGAGTATGATTCCTGGCTTAGGTAAAGTTGGTAAAAGGACATTCGAGCACATTCTTATGTTATACCAAATTATTTTTGCTAACAAGAAAAAAAAAACTGCCTCTTCAATATTAAACCTTACCATACCAACAAGTTAACACTAATATCATCTTAATTTAACCATAACATCACTGATTTAAAATACAGTCTAAATTTTTCCTTACTACCTTTTCAACCTCTTGCACTTTATTGCATCTCTTTACAATAACACATTACAAAAGGGATTTACATTCTGCAATAAAACCTTCATCCAACACTTCTGTTACGGCGGTTTAATTCCGAGGACATAATTATATCGCATTTAATATAATATTCGTTGATGTAAAACCGGACAATTTGACCAACCTGGGTGGTACCGCGGTAATACCGAGGAATGTACAGAAAATTACCCGAAAGAAAACCGGATATTTTTTATTAATTAAATAAACATCTTTGATTATTTATAATTAGACATCTTTACCTAAGTTATTGTAATATAAAAATTTATAGTACCAAAATATGCAAATGTTGTCTGTACTAAAGTTGGTATGCATGATACACTAACTGAAAAAAGGAAGAGCCTTCTTCTTCATCTAATCATACTCATGTAGATTTGGTTTAGTTTCTGAATTTTAGGAATTTCTTCAGTTGCTCTCAAAACGACCCCCTATGTAGAGGTCCTTACAAACTTTCGAATTTTATCACCCAAAATATTGATGAGGACAATTTATAATCGAGAAAGCGGCACTGTCTTTGCAAGAGAAATTAAACACTAATGCCCTTTAAACCTCACCACCATCAGCTCAATAATTCCTGATATTAATCCAAACAGACTGACAGTCGCGCTCTGTAATTTTTATTATATCGCGCGCCGATTAAAAACCGCCCGCCTCATTTGGGCAATTTAAAAGTAAATTGTAACTGAACTGTATTAAATAATTCCTTGCCCCTTAAGGGCATTCAAATACCGCATCACCATAAACCAAAATCAAAAGCGACTCAGATTTCTGAGAAGTCAAACAGGTCGTGGCATATACTATGAGAGAGTATAACGCAAAAATGTTAAGGAACTTGCAAAAATCTGGCTGTGCCGCCTAACCCTCAGCGTCCCACGATCAAGGGCTTTTTTGGGCAAATAATTGTGAACCAGTTCCCGAGCGTTGACCTCAGCCGCCGGAGGCTGTGGTATTTGGGCTGATTTCGGCTCCAAAATCGCACATCGTAACGTTGTTTTTGCCCTCACCATTATTATTATTAATTGGATCACCGACTTGTCCAATGATGGAAATCGTTAAGGAACTGCCAAGACCGAGCTGGTCCAGAGAGTTCCGTGGCTCGGGTGAGAGGGGTACCATCGCTCTGCTACACTGAGATGAAAGTGTGACATTTTTGTTCAGGTTTATTAGTCGTTTATATCCATAATATCACAATAACTAATTGCTTGATTTCTCTTCATTAGCTCCACCACCCATTTTTGGCCAGAGAACCTGTCGCTTCGCTTCAAGCTCTCATAAGTTAATTTTATAATTTCTCTATACGTCTCAGCTTTTAGATTTCTAAAACGTGTCATTACATTAACACCCACAATAGTTCAGGAAAAAAACAACTGAGCAAATATCTTTAAATCATTGCTTATTTCCGGATTCTTGTCAATGTGGGACCCTAAAAACGCATTCCTGTTTATAGCCCGAATAAATCAAAAAGCAATGGTTGTATATCACGGGCAGTGGCTTTCGATGTCCTCCCCGATTTATCCGGATAAACTTGTCAATTTGTTTTCCGCCGAAACGTGTTGGTCAATAGAGATATGGCCACAACATACGTTATAAGTTGATTTAATTTTGTCGGGTTATAAATCTGGAGTACCACCGTAGAAGGAAAGTGACACAGTGCAAGAGAAGCAGTGGGACAATTTGGTTTTGGCAACGAAAAAACATATTGAGAATAGTTATTTGTTGCTGTAGTTCGACAATATTTCGAGTTAACAGGTAACTGATGAGCATCAACATTTTGAATATCCTTAAACGTCGTTTTAGCCTAAAGAAGTCCACTGCTGGACAAAAGATTTTCCTCAAGGCTCACCACTTTGTTTGGTCTTCAGCATACCACAAACCCACATAGTTTGAGTTCCTTAGAAACTATAAAATCATTTTTACGTATATTTCCTAAAAATCACTTTAGTATCGAAGTGCTGAGCGATCCTACTGCAAAGCCGAACTGTATCCGCGTTGCATTTCCACGAAGTTCGGCGGCATTCGGCCGTCGTTTCGTTTATATTAGTTTAATGAGTTCGCTTGGGGCCGAAGGCAACTTTTTACTTGCTTTTGCACTGTAATAAAGAGTTACCACGGTGTTCACATGCGATATATTATAATCATTTTTTATTACACAACAGTTATGCACTTTGCACGAATAAATAATTAAGTAATTTAGGTATTGGTTTAGGTGTTCTATATTCATTGATTCCGTTTTGTTTGCGGTCGGTTGTGATGGCCGCGGTTTTGACAATGTTTTTGGCTGTTAATTCATTATTGGATGTCGGTTGTTTTAATATGAGCATCTGATTATTTTAATTTGTTCGCCACAATAATGGTGGTTTTATAACTCTTGACCGCATCAATATTATTAATTCTATAATTGGAATTGCAGTGGGTTATGGTTTGGATTTTATAAAGGGTTGAAAAGTTTGAATAATAGGAAACTGAGTAAAGAGTTAATAAATAATATTAATGCCAAAATATAGGTATAAGACACCAGTCTAAAATGGCAATAAAAACGTGGCGCATAACATAAAAAAGCAATCCAAAATACCGGTCGAGATGTACTGTCATAATATTTTAATCAAAGTAACACATCAGATGCCGTGTGCACTGCCCCCTACAGCCCGACCCAGGTACTCCATTAGTCCCATATTATTTCGTCCGACGAAAAAGCTGTCCAGATTTTTTGTCCGAAAAAAAATATCGGAGCGAAAAACCTCTTTGAATGATCCGCCATGATCGGTAACACTAACAGACACAGGTCCTGTGAACTATAATTTGCTAATAAGCTCTTCGAAGACGAAGTAATTAGCAGAAACAGTTTGTTTTAAAATTGCTATGAAAGATGAAAAACTTGATGCTCTGGATTGCCTTTTGGGCGATAATGTTGCGTGGAGATGATTTACTGAGATAAATGTGGTTACCGCGCCGTCTTTGTATGGACAAGTTTTGATGAAATGGTTGGATATTTTTGATAGTGATGAAGACTTTTCCTTTTTTTATATCGATGGGAAATAATCAGAATGACCCCTCCCGCTGTGGGTGACAGCGTGAGGGAGTGTCAGACTTTTACTGACTAAAACCCACCGTGTTCCTTCTGGAGCCTTTTGTGTAACAGGGCCGCGGTAACTCTTTCGAACAACCCGCAGCCCCGGCCGATGGTGATGTAGACTTAGCCAGAAGAACTGTATATTTTTTTTTGGTAATAAAGTGGGTTCTTTGTTTTTAAGTAGATTGTTTGAATGCGATAATTACAAGAACTATGGGACCGATTCGAAAAATGATTTCAGTGTTGGATGGCCCATTTATCGAGGCTGCTTTTGATCCGGGTGCACGGAGTGTTTCCACGGGATGCAGGCGAAATCGCTGGTGGTGACTAGTAATTATAAACATTAATAATATTAATGTAGATATCAGAGTGCCTAAATGATTTCATAGAAAATATTAATATTCAATTTAAGGTGCATGCGACGACTAGAAGCGGGAAATTCAAATATAAAATGGTTTTTTCATGTTTTACCTAAGTTAACATTCAATATGAGGCGTGATCTTATGATTGGCGGTTATAATATCCCACAAAGTAATTTCTGATGTCCTTGTTTAACTCCGAAACTTCTT
>NWSH02000612.1:13601661-13618375 GCA_002382865.2 Heliothis virescens | reverse complement strand
ACACGACAGAGGTAGGTCGGCATCCGGTGATACCGGAGTGCCTCCCTAATGCAACTCCAGGGAAGGGTGTTGAAGGCGTTGGCGATGTCAAGAGACACCGCCAAGACAACCCCACCCCGGGACACTGCAGCCCCCGTCGTGAGAGCTCTCACGCGCATGATGGCGTCCACCGTAGAGCGCCCCTTGCGGAAACCAAATTGGTGTTCCGCAAGGTCCGGCCCCATCCCCCCGAGGTGCCCGACGAGGCGGTTTGCAACTACTCTTTCGAAGAGCTTGCCCACCTCGTCGAGCAGCACGATGGGCCGGTATGCGGACGGAGAGTCCGCAGGGCGCCCCGGCTTCCGAATGAGGACCAGCTTCCCCGTCTTCCAGCGACGTGGGAACTGGCCCCTCTCCAAGCATGCGCTTAGGAGCCCCTCAAGTCGAGGCCCGAGGGCCTCTAAGGCCAGGGCCCAGGCTTTGCCAGGCAAGCCATCAGGCCCTGGGGCGGTATTTTTGGCTTTTAGCCTGGCTACCGCCACCCTCAGGTCCACCCCAGTCACTTCTGGGACTTCGTCGTCGGGTGTGTGGTCCACTTCCGACATCGCGAGCTGCGGAGCCATCGGCGGGGGCGAGTGCGCCCCACGCGTTGGGAACAGAGCGCTCACCACCTCCTCCACAAGCTGAGGCCGGAGAGTCTGTGTCAGCGGGGGGGCCCAGGGGCGGAGTTTGCCCCGCACCATTTTGTAATGGCGCCCCCACGGATCTCTGTCCAGAGCCCCCAGCATCTCCGCGTTGGCCATCTCCTTTGCCTGGATGATGGCCACCTGGAGGGCGGTCTTCGCCGCTCTGTATCCCTCGTATCCTTTGATTACCTTAAAATGCAATGCTGGTTTATGAAAAAAATAATTAAAAGCAATTAAACAAAAATAATTCTCAAACAATAATAAATAAATTACACGCTCATTTACACGATGTCCAAAGAAAGAACACACAGTAAGCCTAAAAAATAGGGACACAATTCACAGTGAGCATTACCATCGCGACTAATTATATGCAGGTACAGACGACAGCAGGTCAACCTACGCGAATCTGGCAAATTTTACCAATCGAACATTACCCTTTTACTATTGTGATAAGGTTGAAAATCTATTGCAGAAATTTGACAGACTGTGGTAACTTGATGTGCTGTCGTCTGTACATACCGAGTGTATTTTGATGGAGATAAAAAATATAATTACGTAAAAATCAACTTCCTGTGGAGGACTATAGCCACACGCTTTGCTCCACTGGTCACTGCCCAGGTGAGGGGTAGGGATAGCAGAAAAATGTTAGACTTAAATATAAATAAAAAAAAACACATTTACATACTCGTATATGTGTTTTTTTTCATATACAGCATTTAGTTATAAATGAAGAAAAATTGATAAATTATTGTAATTGGGAAATGCCATAAAAAATTGTTAAAAAGTGTATTTGAAGCAGAAAATAATACAGTATTCAAAATATAGTAATAAACCATCATCTTTTCAATTAAAATAAACACAAAAGTAGGATTGAAGTCATTATCTTTTTAGAATGTGTCACTTTTATCACATATTTAAAAAACGATACCTAACTTTGTTTATTTATTTGTACAGGAAAACTGTAAACATATTTTTCTTAGAATCAAAATACATCATTTAATCAAATGATTAACGGTTTTGGGTTTTTTCACCAATAAAATTAAGTAACATTCTAAAAATACAATCAAAATTTCCTTGTTCGACCAGATATTCTTTGATAACATTTTTCAATTAAATAAAACAATATCCTTTTCTGTATTATCAAACAAGATAATATTATCGTGATACTATGGTTATAGTGATGCTCACAAAATATATAAAAAAGCCTTAAAAAATATGCATTTTTTAATAAAATGTATAATTAAGAGCAAAATTCCTAAAATGTTTTCTTATTTATATATATTATTTTTTTCTACCGCATTTCTGCTGACGCTACAGTCGGCATGTCTCACAGACTCACAGGCAGCGTAATGAATATATATTTTTTGCGTTTTTTCTCTGTCTGTACCTATATAGTGGGTGAGCTTTTTATCATCCCCCGCCACGCTTTCTCCTCGGTTCATCAGCTCTATGCACTTGTTGTCGAACTATTCAATTTGTAAACACGCTGTATAACGTGTTGAATGCGCTGCTTTGGTTTATGGATGATGTTGTTACCTTATGAATATGATCGTGTACTTTATGCGATAAAAAATGTATACTGATTTATTAGAAATATAAAATAGTCCATAGGTCTGAAGTCGAAAAGGAATATTTTGAATACAAAACCTTTATAGCAAAGTTACATAACACAAAAACGCATGACAGCCCAAATTCCAGAGGTATCACGTAACGATCAATTTTACGACTATTTCATAAAAAAGTATGCCACTAACTTATTTAATGACCGACAAATCGATTGGCGTTTGCGTTGGTACAACCGTCCGTTGCCATGGCAACAGCATCGGATCAAATAATTGGCCGTCGCTGGGCCGATAGGATCAACCACAATCCGGCCCACTTTATTTTTACATTCAACTGAATATTGCATTCCAGCGCCTTACGTACTCGACTTTAGTGCAAAAACTTTCGACTCGTAAAAATCTAGCTTACTTCTTCACCGTTTTCGGTGAGTGAGAGAGATGGAAGCAGGTCTCAGCGTCCGCTTAAAAAACTGGCCGTTTTGCATCAGTCATGATTGGCGTGAATTCGAAATACCGTTTGGTGCGATCGAAAGCTTTTTTGCCGATTGCCGTGTATTAATTACTATAAACGATTCTTGAGCTGATAAAGTAAAAATAATTACAATCACAAAAATATGAAACTTTCGCAATGTGTTCCGGCTTAAATCACATACCAAGGAAGAAAAATATGATACAATTTTTCGAAGAGAAAGGACAATTAAAATTATGTTTTTATAGCAGCAAATATTTGAGTTTTATAGTGTGGTCAGGTTTTTATGTGTGACGGTGTAAAAGAGAATGTTGCTGAATGAAATCAGCTGGTTATGACTCCGTGCCAATTCTGAGGTGAATAACTTGGTGATGGAATGGCGAACTGTTACTAAGCAAAATTCAAAAGTAACGGCTTACGTAATCAGATGTTCTGAATTGATATATCATCATTTTAAATGACTGTGTACTAGTATCTACTTTCCTTAGTCTGTGGTCTCCGGTTTTTTCCGTATTTGTGTAGTAAAGTATTTTCAGATTATCATGTTTTTGTGGATTGGGTTAAATGGTCCAAAATATGGATAAGGCATTGTCAATTTTTATTTTGTGATCTCATTGCCATTTCCTAGCAAAAAAAGTCGACGAAAAATTTATATCAAATTATTACATGTATGAAAAGCAACAATAATACTACGGCATTACTAGCCTCTTATACTACAACTCTCTCTGCGTCCATTCTAGTTTAAAATCCAACGCGTCACCAAACATTAACCTAATGCCAACACAACTATTCAATTCAAATCTAGTTCCCAAAAAAAGTTCAATGCAAGCTCAAAGCCTAAGGAGTGTATATTGACACTAATACTACTTGACTCTCAATAGCCTCATTAACATTAGAATCTAATAATACAATCACCTATCAATAACTAGATTGATAGCTTCCTGAACCAGTTACAGTTAATGTCTATAAATCAACAAAATTGGATTGTCCGTCATTTGGTCACAATTTTGTTTTCGTCTAGAGTGCATTAACAGTGTTATTTTTTGATACTAAAATCAAAATGTTGGTCTTTCTTGTCGTCTGTCCGTTTAGATTGAGTATTCTCTAAAAAGGCTGGACAGATATTAGTAGCGGTCTCATTAGCAGATAGCTGGTGAGACATTAAGCTTCTTTAAAATAAAAAATACTCTTTTAATTGTAAAATGCGGGTGCTGCCACAAATAGCAGCTCAGTTAAAATAAATTTTTGGCAAGCACAATACAAAATACTATAAAGTTTCAGTTAAATGATTTCCCAAAACTCCTTATCCAGAAATAGTTTGAAGATATGCAGCAGGGAAATGAAGAAGGTTAACTGGGAACATGATTAGATGATGGACGAACAAGTAAGCGTAACTCCTTTTCTCTAAGCATTATTCTAATTTCCAAACTCCGTAGCCAAAATCATATTCATCCTAAAATACCATAGCAAGCCAAAGATTTCTAACAGGCCTCAATTATAATACTACAGTAACCGGTTTAGGATCACTAATCTTGACATCCGGGTTTACATCCGGATTCAAGTTTTGCACACATTCGGCCAATTTCTCAGGTTCTAGATAGAGTTCTTGATAGCTACCTGATAGACCATGCCATAGAAAAGTAATCAAAATAAAAAACATTTCAGTATCTGTCAGATAGCTAATTGAGACTTTATCTGGAACCTCTGACAATAGCCGCTAAGCCAGCAAATCTAGTACAAGAAGAAATAAAATCACAAAGTACTTTTACTGACTTTCTGTTCTTTCATTTCCCATATTTTTCCTCTTGTTCTGCCAAGCTCTTTGGTGTATATCCCAGAGTGGATATTCTGCAACACCATCCCACGACGCCCAAGTCCTGATGAGATCAGAAGCTTGGAGTTTGTATAACTGGCGAGTTCTTTCACCCGGCAGCCGTGGGTGGCTGCTACTTTAGATGCGTGGACCACCACTAAATGTTGCGACTTGGGACATTTTGGTCGACATGAAGTATATGAAATGTTGTATGATTTTTAAAGAGTAGTTTAAAATTGATTCTTCAGATACAAATTTTGTGATTATGTTCATCTCACTATGTATGTCTCGAACCAGACCACGGGACTATAGAGTCCCGGATTTTTGTCCTTTCCGGACCACGGGTTTGGTTTGGAAAGCAAACGTGGGGCCGAAGCCAACACGCGAAGCCCTTTTGAGGTAACTTTTATGAAATAGTGACACAAATGACGATGTAGTTATGATTATTATGATACCGATTTTTAGATACCGTTTAAAAAGCACTTCATTAGATAGTTTCTGCTTCGAAAAAAATAACTTATGTTTTATGTTACCAAAAAATAATATCTCAACCAACAACAAGGCAACATCACCCATTTATAAAACAGCAACACTATTTTTTTTTCCAAAGCCCAGTCCATAGTTTAGGTGTTCCCACTCAAAGCATTTCCTAATCCGCGTCTAACGACGTGACGTGACGGGAAGCCGGGACGACGCTCTTTGTAGTCCACCAGCCGAAATGTGCTGTCAATCACCAGGGCACCCGCTGTCCTATGGACTTTATATCACCTTTCACCTTTTCAAAGCCCTATTAGCTGTATTGGCTGTCCTGTGTGATGAACTTGGCTGTTTAGTTTGAATGTTGATCGTTTATCGATTGCAGGGAATATTTGATCAGGTCTTTCAGCTAAATTAAAGCTAAGTATCTGAAAGTCCTGATATTAGCGCGTTCAAACAAACAAACAAACTCTTCAGCTTTATAATATCAGTATAGATTAGAAACGAAACAATAATATTTCCATAATTATAGAAGAGTATGGAAGAAGAAAACATGCTGCGTCAATCTCAAATAACTTACGATAAGGACAGGAAGATGAAGATGATACACAAAATTTAGTTAAAAGAATAATTAACCGTTAAAGACAGTCAAATTGAGATTTCGAAGACAATTAAACTTAGCTTTACTAAGTTTAGACTATCCACTTCAAGACACTGAGTGTAAATTCGTTAACCGAAGTGTATACTACTGTGACATTTATCGGGACACTACAGAAGCGCCAAATAAATAAACAGTTCCAGTGTGAATGGTTCTGAAATTTATGTCTGACATTTGTGTCGCAATTTATGTCGTTTTCGGCTTCTCTATTTAGCTTGACGGACTTAGACTTGCCGCCACTAACTGTCATGAAGGCAAATTAAATTAGGAAGTCTATACTATCTCTAGAACCATTACTTTCTAGAATTGTGAGGTCACCAAAGCGAGATTGTCTTGCAATTGCTAAGTTTTCTACAATGAATACCATCGCCAGAAGTCGCGTTTTTCCCTGCAATAAATCTCCAGGTCATGTCAACAATTCTTTATTAGTCTTCCTCTTTTTATCGAGTGAGCTGCAGGTTTAATCACCTAACAAGCCCTAGTGTCAGAGTTTTCTCAAATTCGCCTGACGGCCTCTGACGTGGATTTATATACGACTGCTACTGAGCAGCATTCGAGGACGCCGGCTTTACGCGCCCTCCCAGGCACGGGGGTGTAACACCGCCAACTTCCAAACTCCAGGCTGCTTTGTGCAAGTTTCTAAAACCCACAAAGCGATTTCGGCCTGACCCGGGAATCGAACCCGAGACCTGTGATCTGCAGTCGCGCTATGCGACCACTAGACCAACGAGGCGGTTATTAGTAATTAATATAATAATTAAAGATATTCGAATACAAATTCCTGTACTCTAATTTCGTGTTATTAAAATGACAAAACTTTGCTATCGTCTAGACAAGCCCTTTTGAATTCTATTTACGTGCTCACGTTTCTCAAACGGAATTAGCTAAACCCGCCAAGATTTCATTGATCCCATTATTACATACAATACAGAAATATAACGTCTATCATCGGCGTGTGAGCCCACACTGTTTGGCACGCAGTGTAATAGGGTACCATGTTTGAACGGTGACAGTTAACGTTTTCTTGTCATTTTTTGTACACTACATATCAAAGTATCTATTACTTATAATTAAATAAGCTAAAGAGTTTGTTTGTTTGGTTGAAAGCACGAATCTCAGGAACGTCTGGTCCGATTTGAAAGCCGATTAGTTCCCATGGGACGCGGGTTGAACAGTTGGCCAAAGCTAGTCAAAATATAGCGAAAACTAAACGCTTGTGTGAAAATTCCCAAATAATAACTTATATAAATAATTATTAAATAAAAAACCCATATTTGACCGAGGCATTTATAAATGTAATACACAAGTACATAAAACAAAATACAAATGTAGGTAGTAACTATATACCTATTGGTTTGCCACGTGATCCTTAGAAGGAAAACCGTTAATATACAAGGATGTATTTGGTAAATATTTTAATAATATAAAATATTATTCAGTCGCACGTGGACTTATTGTGTTATAGTAATCTTTACTGAGGTTTTCCTTTATTAAACAAATATTATACCTACAAAATAAACAAAAAACCGGCCAAGTGCGAGTTGGACTCGCGCATGAAGGGTTCCGTACCATTATCTATGAAAAATGAACGTATCTGTTACCTACAACTAGCCAAAATACCAACATTTTTATAAACCGTAAATAATAACTTTGTTTTTCATACAAATGTATGAATAACAAGGTTATAATTTGCGGTTTCATACGTTTATTGTAAATTTTAGTATTTGTTGTTATAGCGGCAAGGAAAATACATACTTTATGAAAATTTCAGCTTTCTAGCTATCACGGTTTATGAAATACAGCCTGGACACAGACATACAGACAACGAAGTCTTAGTAATAGGGTCCCGTCTTACCCTTTGAGTACGGAACCCTAAAAATGAGACTAGAGAAAAAATCTAAAGTATTATATCTCAGTTTAAACTGACCGATAAATACTTGTTTTTTTATCATTACAAAGCTATTACCAATATCGAAATATGGCGACGTAAAAAACTAAGCAGGTTTCTTTCAGCAATCTATGGTTCAAATCATAAACAATATTGCAACAAAAACACAATGGGATCAAAAACAACAGCCGGAACTTCTTTATAATGCGGTGCATGTATATATGCATAAGAAGTTGGTATAATATATATCTTCAGAATATACTTAAGTATAATAATTGTTATAGAGCGAAACAATCTTTCATTGATCATTAATTAGATGACGGATGACAGAGAAGTTTAACATTAAAAATATTTTACTTTTTCAAACAAAAAAATCATTTTTTAAAATTAAACCTAAAGGTACTTATTATGTAATTTGAAATTAAGATATGAATGATTTAACTATCAATTAATCCATTATTATCAATCAATGCATTTGGGAATAGATAGCTTAATCTAATAGGCATTCTTAGAGCTAAGAAAGCTATTCAACTACTCAGGTTATCAAGTAGACTATGCTTAAAACAGAGACCTGAAAGATTGATGACGTCACAAATTCTAGAACTATCCCCGAACCAATGCCGAACCAATGCCGAACTCTCCCGAACGCGCATTAGATAAGGGTTGACACAAGTACTCCAGCTCAATTCGACTGATGTATGACCAGCCTTATAGCCTTACACAGGTACAGTCAGACAAAGTGGATTCAGTTCACACGGCGACTTGATGTGGGTGCTTTAAAATTTCTGAAAAGCGACAGGTACCAGTTTTTAGGCCCACAGACGGGGTCAATAACCGGAGCGTATTTCGACAATGCCATACATATACCTACGTACGAGTATCCGATTGCGCGTACGCAGAATAAATGTGCGATTTTTAGTTTTAAACAGTGATACTTGGTTTCCGTCGTTTTTGCTTTCCTGGCGAATTCTTTGGTTTTATATTACTTATTGTTTGTGGAAATTGTGTTGTATTGTAGTTTTGTGTGATGTACCTAAATGGAGATTTGTTAATAATTTCGTTATTATAACCCTACTGTTACCTACATTAAAACTTACTTTTAACAGCAAGTATTTCTTAGACAAAAACTTTTAAATCAAAAATACCTTTACCTGCTTATACCAATCAATTCCAATTAATTATGTATGTTTTTTTTATATCAAACTTGGTCATTTTTTGATTAAACTAGCTTCTGCCAGCGGTTCCACCCGCGTCCCGTGGGAACTACTCCGCGCTACCGGATAAAACGTAGCCTATAGCCTTCCTCGACAAATAGGCTATCTAACACTGAAAGATTTTTCCAATCGGACCAGTAGTTCCTGAGATTAGCGAGTTCAAACAAAGAAACAAGCTCTTCAGCTTTATAATATTAACTACAGATATATCATCATTACCAAAATGCTCTATATTAAAATAAAATAGTATCGCATCACAATTGAGCACACAGAGTATACGATACAAGTTTTTGCCGCGCTTTCTCTCGGCTCTTAATTGGCACAATACTTTTTAGAGTGTCACATCCTTGAAGCCTTTTAGTGAGAATAAAAACTTAACAATTGAGAATAGTAATAAATCTTACAATATTTATTTTATAATCGGTAATTAAGTTATAACATTTGTTACCTAGTATAAACGTATAGGTACTGGTCAGATGAAGTCACTGACGAAAGCTAGTTTATTATTGTGTATTTAAACTTCAAATTATCTTATATTGGGTTGAGTTCCATTGTCCATATTGTCATAAGTCCGGGCGTGGACATGTGAAACAAAAATATTAGAAGTACTATAAATATGTACATTCCTAGGTCTTTCTTATCTACCATGCATTTAGGTTAGTTTTTCAGATATTAGCACAAACAGTAATTCTCTCAATATACGATACAATTGGAGGCTTGCTAAACACTAATTTTGGATAAGTATAGGAACCAATAATCAGACACCAGATACTAATGGTATACAAATTGATCCTACTTTACTACAAAAAAAAAACATTTGAAATCCTCAACGCCTGATAACCTGAAACCTAACCGTAAAGTGGCAAGCAGGAGTTCCGTTACCATGCCAAACAAAAGCACTTTTTTGCCCATCAACATGTCCATAGGTGGTCCTATCTCCCAGCTACACTAGTGCTAGGCTTGACGCTTCCTTTCAGCTCCTCTCTCCATCTCCTTTCCAATACAGGCACTAAAGAAACTCACAATAGCATAGCCGTAAACTCCATCACAACTACAAACGAATTTAGACCACAATGCCCCCCAATTACGAACACAATTCAATAAATAAAAAGTACAATTTAATACCGAACAATAAACGGAACAGCGTTAACTCGTCCAAAATAATAAGAAATACAGATCTAATCTTAAAAATAAAACAAAAAATTCAGATGACTAGCTTATAACAGAAATTAGCAAGGCAGGCCCATGACGCGCAGGTGGTCGTGTCCTGCCAAACGAAATTGGACCTTAACACTAGTGCCATAGAATTGATGCCGGTGTTCATTTTATGTGTCATTTAGAACAGTTCAAAGAACCACACTCCCACACTGATACGTTGTGTTATATTTTCTTTTTTAGAGTTCCGTTGGAACAGAACATACGCAGAAAAACTTTTGGTGGATCCTTGATTCTTAGTAAAAATTAAATTGAAAAGTAAAAGAAAACAAATTAGTAATAAATTGCAATTGTTTACGTAACTATTGTACGAACACTCTAGTTTTGAGTACGTACTCGTTAGTACTTATTTTCTTAAGAGCGATGTTGAAGAAATCCCTTTTTAAATGCCTCTTATCTATGAGTAAGGACTTTGTTATTTACTTGAGGAAAACTATATATTATTACAAAAATACTAGCACATTTTCATCAGTGGTTTATTCACAAAGTAAATTTTACTTTTGCAATTCAAAACAAGCAATTCCTTTCTTTGCGCTTCCTCAGTAGCAAAACAAACGCGGGCCCAATTTGAGCAAAAACTCGCCGTGTGCATGTCTTAAATGTAGAATTTACTGCGGAGGCAAAAACATCTCGTTGGCTCCTTGCCTACAAGCCACCATTTCAGTTGACTCTACAATTTGCTGAAAAGAAGCGACGCTAGTTTCGACTTAAGATTTTTTCCACGAAAAACGTGATACAACTACTGAAATTACTGATTACTGAAAATGTTGTAAGAAAACGCTAAGTAAAATTGAAAATAATTTAGTTTCAATTTCTAATGTTCATGTGGAGTAATATATAAATTAACTATCACAACAATAGCCAAAATGTTTATAAGGCATATTCGTCTGACTGTACCTACGATCAAAGATAAAAACAATTAATACAGTAAAAGTATTAAAAGCAACTAGAAAAGAACTTTACGACATGCATCTTATAGTTAGACTTAAAAGAAACTAAAGGTGATTTACTTTTTCAAATACCTACTCACTACAAATCGTGTCAGAACCATATCTAGACATAGTACGGAACCAGTGAATTGCGCACGGAGTATCTTTTCTACTTAATTTTTTGCCGTCCATTTCTTGTAAATGATGAATCGTCTATTATTTGAATAGGTAAGTCAGGCTATCGGGAGCATTGGACCTCAGCGCCCGCACTTTGCCGCCAAATTATTCTAGATTCGAGTACTTATAAAAAATATATTAATGTTTACTGAACACTGCTTAAAACACTTAAGAGTTTATTCAAAGTGGTTCAAAGAAATGCTTATCGTTATAAATTGCAGCGTAATTATCTTTTGGTCGATCTTTCACGATCTATGTCTTCATTTATTTTGGCAATAAGGATGTATTGATGGGCTATTAGTACGAATCCGTGTAACGGAACTGTTCAATTTTATTTTGTCTGTATTGAATTTGGTACATTTAGCAAGTTTAGTTAGATTTCCGATGAGTTAACAAGTAAACCGCAGGATTCTTAAGTTTAGGTAGAAGGTACAATTTTGTACATGAAAGAACAAATATACATACAATTAAATAATATCGATACCATTCTATTATTTAAACATATAGTATTACTCTTACAGACAATGAAGAAACTAAATATATAACCATACAGTATGATTTAAGAAATTATTACCCGCTCAAAAATAACATCTATAAGAAGAATCTATAAAAAGCCATTACATCAATATCTCATTAAAGTTTTTGGTCAGTGTTACATCAGCATGACAAACTAGTGACAGAAACCAAAACGTAGTTTTTACTGCTTTGAATATATTAAAAAGTTATTCATCAACAATGCAGCGAATCTGTATTCAATCGACCATGGTTTTAACGACTTGCGCCAAAATGCACGCCCGGTGCTCAAGCATGCCTGTAAAACTATTTAAATATAAACTTAAGTTATATGCAAGCTACTAACCTATTGTTTGCCTTATGCATGTTTAAGAAAAAGTAGTATGATATCAAAATTCAACTTACTCTCTGATTCACTTAGATCATTTGTATAACGCCGATTGCAATAAAAGATACCTATTGCTAATATGTTTAGACATTAAGACAGTTTGCAATTACTTATACGTACAAGAAATTCTTCTTATTTAATTAACAACGTCCTGTACCATTGTTATTTTCACCTAAAAACATATTACCTGAGACACTAGAACAATAAATTCAACAATATAAATAATGGCGTCCTAGCCGATTATCGGCCACGGCGGCTGTTCTCATATAAGGAGATCAGCCAGCTGCGCAGGACATATTATAGTGCACAAGCATTTGCGCAGACACAGGTGCACTCCCTATTCCCTCACTCTCATAACCCGATGGGACGGCAATCCGACACGACCGGAGAGAGATCAGGCGCAGGACCGACATTAACGTGCTCTCCGATGCACGGGTGTATCAATCACCAACTTCCAACTCCGGGCTGCTTTATGAAAGTTTCTAAAACCCACAAAGCGATTTCGGCCCGTCCCGAGAATCGAACCCGAGACCTCGTGATCAGCAGTCGGCTATGCGACAGCTAGACCAACGAGGCAGTATCAACAATATAACTAAACTAAAAATATACCAAAATTAGGACTCCGGAAGACCCCCTTATTCTATCGCACAATGACTTACGATTTCTTATAAAAACGTTAAAAAGATCAAAGTGGGTCCACGGAACCCTTATGTAGTGATTACGTGGAGGTACCTGACAGCAGCAGTCATCTGATAAGCTTGCTAATTACGACCACACAATAGAAACGGAAAAAGGACGAAAAAATATCTACGATTTGAAGTTCTCCTGCTTTCTGACGCATACACCCTTTTAGGCACCAAATTTTGGTTATTCATATATAGGTTTCCTGCAAAGTGTAGTTGATGTTTCTAAATAATGTAAGTATTAGAAATGTCGATTTGAAATGTTGAACATTCAATGTATTGACTTGAATTTTTGGATTTAATTCGAATTTTTTAACCTTTCAATATTTTGAACGTTCGATTATTTGGGATTTCGATTCGTATCGATGTTTTGGAATTTGATTATGTGTAGGGTAAGCCTACAGGTGCATCTACTAATTCAGTTCAAATATAACTTTGCATATTGCCAAATCGATATTAATAAGGACAGTAGTCTTGGTATGGCCTGGAATAATGACATCTAGAACCCAAAATCATTTCCTAGTATGTGGGCTGTGTAGGTCAGGTGGTAGCTCCATATGACAATGTAGATATTCTACGAAGAAGAGCAAAAGGCTACGCCAAAATTATTCATAGTTAATCGTCCTTTTATGTAGATTGAAGAACATGAAAAGAAAATGAAGTACCACTGTATCATCTACAAACTAAAGAAGAAAACAAACAAATAATCAAGTCTTTAAAACATAAATACCCACTATTACAACACCATACATCTGCCAAAACGCGAGCATTGCCCCCGAAATATAAAGTAAATAAAGTCAACCGACGTCAATCAAGAAAATGTTAAGACTACCCACCCACTGATCAAAAGCACATTAGCTATTAACACTGAGTAAGATATAACAGAAGCTTTATTACCTGCAACTCTTGAAAATTGCAGTTGTAAGACTTATGGCCAGTTTCTGAGCACCTTTATCGGTGGTTTATCTATTCGTTTTCCCTTAAAAATGAATATATAACCTTTCGATAACTGGACTCAGAAACCGGCCATTAATAGATGTTTCTTGTTTTTAGGGTTCCGTAGTAAACTAGGAACCCTTATAGTTTCGCCATGTCTGTCTGTCCGTCCGTCCGTCTGTCCGTCCGCGGATAATCTCAGAGACTGTTAGCGCTAGAAAGCTGAAATTTGGTACCAATATGTAAATCAACCACGCCGACAAAGTGCAAAAATAAAAAGTGGAAAAAAAATGTTTTATTAGGGTGCCTCCCCTACACAATAAGTGGGGCGTGATTTTTTTTTTCATTTCAACCCTAACGTGTGATATGTCGTTGGATAGGTATTTTAAAATGAATAGGGGTTTACTGAAATCATTTTTTGATTATGTTAATACTTTCGGAAATAATTGCTCCAAAAGCCGAAAAATAGGCGTCCCCCCCCCTCTAACTTTTGAACCGCAAGTTTAGAAAATATGAAAAAAATCTCAAAAGTAGAACTCTACATAAACTTTCTAGGAAAATTATTTTGAACGTGGTACAGACAGCAGTCTTTGAGATATAGCAATTTTTGGAAACAGCAAATTATAACTTTGTTATTCATATATTTGTATGAAAAACAAAGTTATTTTTTGTTGCCGAAAAGTGTTTGTATTTTGGCTAGTTTTAGGTAATAGATGCGTTCAGTTTTCATAGAAAATGGTACGGAACCCTTCGTGCGCGAGTCCGACTCGCACTTGGCCGGTTTTTCGTTCTACAAACTGCGTCCGTACTCGGATAAAATATAGCCTTATATTATTCAGGGATTGTAGCACTTTAATGGTTAAAGAATCATTGAAGTGGGTCCAGTTATTTTCGAGTAATTTGTTGCAAACAAATATCCTTAACGTTAAAATAACTGAGCCGATTGACATAAAATTAGGGGCGAAGATTCTACTTCTACTAAGCTACTTATTATTCCAGAACGGGAATTAGTTCCATGGGAACACACATTAAACCTTCTGCGTCAATCTGTCGATTGCTTTTCATCGTTTGTTTCGTTAACATTTCTCTGCGCGGGCGCACCTACGCGTCGGTGTGGCGTACACTCACACTGTTACTTTCTCAGTAATTTTCCTATTAGTGAGACGATGTAATATAGATTATTCAGACTGTAGTATGTGTATCAAATCTAGCAGCGTTAAAGTATGTCATTTGTTTACCTAGATGTATTTGTTAAAGGTTTCAAATAAGCTTGTACGTTTGTCGTTATCATCTCTGAAAAAACACTGCTACGCATGCGTGCGGCATCAAATAACTCAATTAATTTAACGATAGTTAGTTAACTGAAAATTTTAAGTTACCATCGAATGCTGAAACTTAAATCTTCAGTATAAACAGCATTGAAAGAAAACCAGATTAGAGGGAGATTATATTTGAACTAAAGTAAACAGATTTATTCTTGGAAGGGTGAGGGAAACACCTTCGGGGGTAATCTCCCCTTAGAATAACCGATCCACCCTCAAAAATCTTATATCGATACAATGAGTTATATCAATATTTTATAGTAAAAGGCCTTTGCCACACTAGACGGAAATTCCGTCGCCGAACTTCCGCGAATACATGTTATTGCATATAAAATACAAATAACGGAACGACCGATCTTCCGTGCGTAGTGTGCCCGTTATTTGTATTTTATATGCAATAACATGTATTGGCGTTCCGCCGCTGAAGTTCGGCGACGGAGTTTCCGTCTAGTGTGGCAAAGGCCAAAGTACTGCGGTTTATATTCCTAAGGGAAATATACCTTTTGTGCATTGACAAGCTTCTCAAGCTATCCATGGCAAATTTCTCTTAAATGAGAGATTGATCTTATAGCTCCATTTAAAACACTGGTACTCAGTTGCATCCGAAGAGACTGGAAGCTGACCTCAGAGTTTTCCAAACACACTAATATTTAATAATATAATAATAATAATAATAAAACCTTTATTTTCAGGCTACTTTGGCCCATAGATAAATACCTTAAGGACTAACATACATATAATTATAATACAGATTGTGTTAGTAAATAAACTTATAACTATGTTAGTATTACTTCCTAGGGCACTTTATTTGTGCGGTCGTGTGGCACTTGTCCGCGGAAGCGTCGGAACACCACCCCTTGCGGCCAGAAGTCCTCCGCCAAGACTATGTGCAGAAAACACGTCGGTACTCGCACCACGAACGAATTGAAGTAGACGTTGCGGCGCGATTCCAGCTGTTGCACTCTCAGCCTGTACTTTGTCTTCTGGCACACGTACTCCACGATATCCTCCACCTTAGTAGTATAGTGAAGGCGGGAAATATATACGGGAGTGTTCGGCTGGGCGACACGAATCGGGATGTTACCCTTGATGGGAGCTGTGCCGCAGCGGTTCCTGGTTGTTCTTTGACGGCGCTTCCTCCTTTGCACCGTCACAAAACCATCTTCATCAGCCCTTGGCGCTTCCTTCTCGGGAACGGGCTTCTTTTGAAGAACACTGGGAGTGCTCGTTGTTACACACTTTTTTGTTGACGCTGCACAACTTGTCAGCTGTACGGTGTGTTTATCAGCGGGCGCGGGAGGCGCGGTAGCGGGCAGGCGGGGCGCGCGACTTGCGCACTCAGCTCGCTCAGCAGTCTTCGGTGACGACGACGGTGTAGACAAAACCGCTGACGCGAAACTGACCGCCGATGTGTCAGCAGCTGCTCCGCGACGCGTGTTTACGTTCGATGCCGATGGTGACCTAGTTACTGTTACTGTGTTGCGCAAATCACTAAGTTCCTTACGCAAATCGGCAACAGTAACTTGGGATGCATCTAACCTTTTCTGCACGTCCACCAAGCTGGCCTTGAGAACAACGATGTCCTTCAAAAGGCTGGTCACGTCGACGTGATCGAAAGTTACGGGAGGGAGCTTGTTGAGATCCCTCGCCACAAATGTCGGCACGTCATCCGGGTCGGTCTCCTTGAGCAGCGTGATGATGTCTTCTATGCTTTTCTTGGTCCCGTCACGCCTGCGGGACACCATCTGGTCGCACTTGTTGAGCGACTTGTACAAAAGCAGCTTAGCAGCTGCCACATCTTCTTC
>NWSH02000612.1:13566864-13592729 GCA_002382865.2 Heliothis virescens | reverse complement strand
CTTTGGAACCACTAATTTATGTTTTGTACGAAGTATTTATTTGGTGCACGTCACTTTTGACTATAAATTTGTGAAGGTTTTTGCGAAAACACTGATATTTCAAAAATATTACAATGATTGGCAAAGTGAGTATATTATTTTTAAAAAAGTCTCTAAGTGATTCGGCGAGGGCCCATAGCCATAAGATTACTCGGATGCCCTTTGTCTGTAAACAAAAATTGATTGGACTCAGCCGCTGCAAGTCCTGGATCTTATAATATGCTCTTTTAATTAAAATACTTTTAACTACATTTTTAAACTTTTTATCTGTAAGATCAAGGATACATTTAGGCAGCCTGTTATAAAAACGTACACAATTCCCTAAAAACGACTTATTTGATTTAGTTAGCCTAAACTTTGGAACCACTAATTTATGTTTGTTACGAGTATTTATTTGGTGCACGTCACTTTTGACTATAAATTTGTGAAGGTTTTTGCGAACAAACATGATATTTTCAAAAATATACAATGATGGCAAAGTGAGTATATTAATTTCTTTAAAAAAGTCTCTAAGTGATTCGCGAGGGCCCAAGCCATAGATTGCTCGGATCGCCCTTTTCTGTAAGACAAAGATTGATTGGACATCAGCCGCTGCCCCCCATAACAAAACGCCATATGACATTAGACTATGGAAGTAGGCGAAGTATACTAGCCTGGCCGTAGCTATATCGGTCAGTTGTCTTATTTTTCTGACTGCAAAAGCAGCAGAGCTGAGTTTCCCTGATAGGGAGGATATGTGAGCACCCCACTGCAGTTTACTGTCAATGGTGATGCCCAGAAAAACAGTGTTTTTAATGAATTCTAGATTGCTCCCGTCGAGCATTACATTACTTTCTACAGCGGTGACATTAGGTAAACAGAACTTAAGACATTTAGTCTTAGAGGCGTTTAATAATAGATTGTTTGCTGCGAACCATTTGGAGAGAATGTAACCTTAGATTGGTAAAATTTGACAAGAACGGGCTGTGGTCTGGACAAACTTAATCAAATCTATACTCACACATTCTTTTATTTAGTTCTATTTTTTTTTAAACACAGTCTATCTTTAAAAGTGTACCTCTTACCTGGCCGTCGCGCGTTGTCAAATCTGGCACGCTCCAAAACGTGAATGGCCGAAACTCTAACATTTTGTACGCTAATCGAAACTCATTGTTTTCCGCACGCATCGATCTGCAGTCCAATTAGAGCATTCGATGGACACGGACGATTGAACGAATATTCTACATTCATTCACCAAGAATTAGATTTGCTTGAAGGAGCTTGTATTTGTGCCAATTTTGGTCGCAAAATATTAGGCTTGATGTAATTTGATAATTGAACCCGCTGTATACATGTACAATACATGTCACCACTAATGATGTAAACCTACTCAAACATGTATCTTATGTTGAGATTAGATTTGGAGCTATCTAATTGGTTGAGTCTAATTTTAAGAAAATCTTTTCTTTAGTTGAAAGTGAACCAACGAGTATATTAAATTCGCAAGACAGAAGACGAGCTAAGTAAATCAAAAATCGTCTAGCTCTTCGTATATTTAGACTTGCATTATCACGGCTGTCTTTGCATCTCTTTAAACATTTTAACCATGACCCTACTAATTCCTCGTGTTTTGCCGTTTGAAATGCTTCCCGTCCGAGGTCCCCAGTAAACATTGACCTCTGATACTTAAACAAACAATGTTCTAGCCGTTGTATAATGAGACAGCTCAGTCAATACTTAAGAACGAAAGCACGATAATTAAAGCTTTGTATGCCGCCGGAGAAAGCATTGCTTGAGCATACTGAACGATCGATTCGTAGCTCGGAGACTATTTCATTTAATAAGTATTTATTATGCTTTTTTTCATAATAATGCTAGTTTTTGACCACGGTTTTGTATAGAAAAATACAGTCATTCCATGCAATATGTTTAAAACACTTTGAACGCCAAGTGAGCGACAAACAATAGATTTTCTATTGCGTCTGTGACCGTTCAACGTGATATATAAACGAATAGACATAGTTACTTTCTACAAAAAAAATTTTGCTTTGAAACTAACAAATAAATCAGGATACACTTACTCACCAGCCAAAAATGGTTTGTTCTCACCATCTGGCACTGTCAATCAAGCGATATTGTTCGCCAGCAAAAAGCCGCTAACTTATCTACTCTTTGCCGTATCTAGTTGTCTGTATGTCTGTGTATTTATGAGTAGTGAGTCAGTGGTTGATCGATGGGAATAGCTTGGTGATCGGTCAGTTCATTCATGAGCTGATCAGACAATGGGTTTTTTCCCCACTAATATGTTGCTCTGTTTATGAGATAGATTCGTGGTTTGATTTTGATTGTTGTGTGATTTATAACTGTTTTTAGGCTGCTGAGGAAGCGGTTTTTGAATATTGCGAAGGAGTGGTCAGTAGAGTTGAGAGGAATTGTCTGTTTTTAAGTGCATGTAAAAAAGGGTGCAGTTTGATTGCTAAAAAAATTAAACATATTCTAAAATCATAAAATAAACTACACAAGTATTCCATTTGCAAATTCGTTCGACGAGTGACCTGTGCTAAAATGTTAGTACACATTAAAAAAAAACACCGTAGAGTTTTCAATTACTTACCGTTTTCCGCGATTTTTACCTCAAGCTATTTTCTTATTGAATAGTATACATATATAGTCATGTTTTACTGAACAAACAGACAGATTAACTTTTCAGTTTCATAGCTTAACTTTTATTTTACGATTAGTAGGGAGCCAGAGAGTCAGCTTCACTAAGCATTCCCACCGACAACAATAAAGAATTATATGACCAAAAAGAAACAAAAACGTAATGAAGTACTTATCAGTCCAATAATTAGCTCGATATCTCATCTGATGAGAATTTCGGCGAAGAAAGGGCACTGACCTCGCTGCATCGCGCCACTCAGGGCTTGATCATTCGCGGTTCAGATAACGAGACCATTTACTCCTTGGACCGTCAATTGCTGGCTATTCTTGGCTGGAGGAAGTTCAAAGAATGTATGGACTGTTGACGTGGTCAGGCGATCGTGATCACCAGTTACGTCGCACGATGACGTGAGAATCAGCTGATGGTCGAGTAAGGGGTAGTTTCGTGACGTCATGGAGCATTCGGTGAATTTAAGGCTGTGATTCAGAAGTGTATTCCTTGGTTCATGCATGAGTCATAGTTTTTCCATACCTAGGTCATAATATCTAGTGAATTTTATGAATAAACTAGTGAATTTTATGAATAAACTAACAAGGATTTTTTTTTGAATTCCGCTAAGTGAGCACTAACAAAAATTCTAGGACAGTGGATCAGATAAAAACAAAAGAAGTATCGACCAGACTGATATGCCAGCCGCCATTTAAACGAACCTGATTTAGCTTAGGTAGGTGTTTCTCAGAAGTCTGAGCTCTAGACTTCTAATCCAGACTCAAGGCTAAGCAATTTGGCACTGAAGGTCTAGAATTAAAATCGTCTGAGGTCAGATCAATCAATTTGAGGTACTATTAACTAATCTCTTTATTTTATATGCTTAAAGTATCATTAATCAAATATAGACAAGTTACAGCATGCATGTTGCGAAAACATAGTATGCAATTACAGCAGTAATAAATTAAATTAATTATGTTTGCAAACGTAACTCAATACAATGCTCATATTTACATTGTGTGAGCAAATTTTCTTAACATTTGTTTCACCTTTTGGTTATTTTTAGCCGACTTCAGGAGGTATTTAGGTCTAGGTACTTATAACATCTGTCTAGACTTGAACAATTAAAACTTTTTGACTCATTAATTTGTTTTAAAACTCTGAGATCCGTTAGTAAGGTATCGTATTTAAGTAAATCCTTCTTAATTTTTGCGAAAAAAGGAAAAATAATTTTAGCAGGATAAAGAAAAATATTGTACTAATCCTGTAGAATTTGTTCCATCTCCTTCCACTGAGACCTAAATATCTCCTAAATATTACACACACATAAACATGTCTGTCTATATGTAAACACTATTATAATTCCTAAGTGCTAGATCCTTTACCAGTCTCCAATCCAGTCAAAGCTACGCTATATAAGCTATAGTAATTTATTGTTAGCATGACGAGTGCACTTTCTCTTGCACTCAAAGTGTTTTATTATACATCACGCCTTTATAAAGCTTTGAACTCACTGTTACTTTTTATATAGCGACATCTGAATTTCAGTCAGGGTTGAACGGTGCAATTGGTCCTAAAAATTATACGTATCTCTCTTGTGTACGCTCACATTTGGAGAACTATTTTAGCGTATTGTAAACTGCTAATTAACGGCATAGCTGTCTGTATTTATGAAATCATTTCATTTCAATAATAAATAAAATACCCAAATGAACACAAATTCCTTCAACGTTCAAGTTTTTGCAAACAAAACGAAATTGTAGCTTGTTATTCTATAGGCATCAAGTTCTTACACTGAACTTTGTACCTTTTTATTAAAGCCGCGGAAATAAAACATTATTTCTAGGAATTTCCATTGTCATCGAAAACCTCTTTCTGAAGGTATTTTTCCCCCAAGATTAAACCTATTTTGTCTAGATAAGTGGACACTGAATAGAAGTCTAGAACACTTACTTTAGCACGTCGGGATTTGAAGATATGCCGATCTTAAACTACTGAAAACAAAATTGTTTGGTCAAAAATGCAGTAAACCTGAGAGATTGATGCCATTCAAGAGGAACATCATGTTGATCCAGGACGTCGATATTTGGACATTTACCAATCCTAAAGTACTGAAAAACTCAATTGTTTCGTCAAAAACGTTGTAAACCAGGGTTATTGATGTCATTCGAGAACTGGCTACTCAGTTCTGCCATTAAAGCCCATCTTTGGTTGTGACCTATGGGTGAAACCAAACTTCTGTTGACCACATCACCAAATATTTATCTTAATTGACAACTTGATTGAAGGATAGCCCTACACTGAAAAGTTGTAAATTATATTGCGAACTGGTTTCTGTTTAAGCTGTTATTTTTATTCTTGGAAATTTAATTTCTTTGGTATATTTTTTATGGAAATAGGAGGATTATTATGTTTACCTGATGTTGTCAATGGGGAAGAATTCACCTTAAATCAGCTTACCAAGTTTCCTTGAAGTCCTATCAAAACATCAAACCCAGTATTTTCTATCTGTTATTTAGCTGTAGTCATATTACTCGGCGAATTCTTTAGTCAGTGATTGCAACAATACCTTGGAGGTTTATCCTCCAAAATTTCGACATCTCATCTCATAACAAAGGCATTAATAATATAAAGTTTTTTTTAACGACAAAAACAGTAACTTAATATAGACGTTGGCTGTGCATTACAATGTAATCGTTAAATCGTAAGTACATTTATCTTGGTAAAAAAACATCACACAACCGCCGGGACCTGTGTTCGATGTTTAGGCTGGTACTGTAGGCCAAGATGTGCTATAGCTGAGTTCAAGCTATAAAATCAAATGTTTTGACGTTCCATTTGTTTTGACTTAAGGGTCAGTGACATCGGGGCTGCGGGTTGTTCGAAAGAGTTACCGCGGCCCTGGCACACAAATGCTACCGAAGGAACACGGTGGATTTTAGTGAGTAAAAGTCTGACACTCCCTCACGCTGTCATCCACGGCGGGAGGGGTCATTCTGGTGATATCCCATCGATAAAAATAAAAAGCTATAAACTTTTGGCCTGCAGTCGCAATAGAAGAATGGTCAAAGGTAACCCGTCACTATTAAATTTGTTTTAACTAGCTCTGGAGGATTGATAACTTTAGAATAAATAATAAAAGCAAATTTGTAAATAAAAATATAGCACGATAATATTATCGCCTCGCGTACCACTGTAAGCAATCCTAACATTCCATATTTGACAGGCAACCCAATTAAGTGAGCAAAATTTCGTAAGTATGAAAGTCAGTGGCGGTTCAACTTTTATTCTTCGGCACAAACTTTCGACCTGCATCGCTATATATAACTGCATTAAATGTCACTTTGTATGTTACCTGTTTGGTCGAGTGTTACCTAGGGCGTGGTTGCTGTCATAATATAACGTTTATATAATAATAGTGATTCACTGGTTTTTGCAATAATTTGCGTGTTGCACTTCCTGCCATTTCATGTTCTTTGGTGTCTGGTTGCGTTATTAGGTAATTACTCTTCATAGCAGTGATTTTCGTGCTACTGCATTTATTTTTGATTTCTTATCTAAATCCGAGCTTCTAATTTAATCAAATCTCTCTCAATTACAAAAACCATAACTGAAGCAATTTGCTCGAATTAAGTTTTCAATTAACGTGTCCCGCTGTCTGACATTTTAATTTCAGGTGGGTAAAAAGCTTACACTCACACATCGATATGATTCGTTGTGGAGATTAGTCATCTTAAGACACCGTCTTCGGACTAGACTACGGTCAACGTCCGAACTGATCCGCGCGATAAGATCCGAGATTGTCACGGACGAATTAATTTTCACTCGTTACATTAGCTTCGTTAAAATTTTTCAGCCATTACCTTTACTTTGAAAATGATTTTCGAATACTTACGGCCAGTTCCACAAGTTCTTTTTGTTTCAATGTAGGCTGAAAATCAGCACTTTTTGAAAATAAAGTTTACAAAAGACAGCCCCAAAAACGCCTGCCCTTCACCATTTCCTATGTGTTTTGGCTGGGAAGAAGAAATGGTGGAACAAACTCCCCAGCAACACAATTCTGTCTGTATGGTTTGAAGAACCAATTGTATATGATGCAGTCAAAACTCTTAACCAGTCAAAAGTACTATTGACCAGCAAAATCAGTCAAAACTACTTTTGACTAAAGAGGTTGGTTAAAACTGATTTTGACTGAAAATTATTGGTCAAAAGTACTTTTGACTAGTCAAAAGTAGTTTTGACTGACGCTCTTGGTCAAAAGTAGTTTTAACTGAAATAAAGCATCAGTCAAAAGTGCTATTAACTCTTTAGATGTGAATGATGTGATAGTGATGACCTAAATGAGAATGTTCTAAGTATTATGTCGAATAATGTATGTATTATTCGACATAATACATCGTCAAAAGGCAGGTATCGTAATAGTACATCGTCAAAAGTCAGGTTTTAATGGCAGAAACGAATTGCTGTAAATCCGACTCCACGTAGTCTTGTCTGTCCTACCCCTAGAGTGTAATTCAAAATCGCGTAGGCGCGGAGGGGCGAGGCGGGCCGCGAATTGAGGAGCAGGTGGTTGTAACACTCGCTACCGCGGCTGAGGCTGGCCGGCGCTGCCGGCCAGCAAGCCGAAGCTGCGGTGGTGAGCGTTAAACCTATCTGCGACGATAAATTCGCGTGGGACCGCCGGAGCCCTGCAGCGCCGGAGCCATGACAGAAACCATGCTTGCTGAATGATGCATGCTTGCTTGCATGTTGCAAACTAGTAATATAAAAGTTCATATGTGCGTTTGTCGTTATTTTTTTTTATCGACCACCTTACCTTTTTAAGAGTTTTGACTGATACAACCAGTCAAAATTGCTTTTGACGGAATCTCTTGGTCAAAAGTAGTTTTGACTGTTATTTTAGTCAAAACTATTATTGACTAAAGCTTACGGTCAAAAGTAGTTTTGACTGGTTAAGAGTTTTGACTGCAACATATACAAATGTTCCAGATAGTTTTTTGACAAATACTGCCATAGATTTTTAAATTTTGACCGCTTTCCTATGGCATGATCTGTCAGATAGGTACCTATCTAAAACTTTATCTGGAACCTGTGAAAATGATCTATAGTATTTTTAAATCGGAATACAAATCATATTCATGAAGTTATCTTGAAAGATCAAGATCATTTATTTTCGGTTGCATTTTTGAAAACTGCTGCTGGTATCGATTTTGATCGGATTGACGTAACTGTTGTTTGTCGAGGCCTACTGTATAATAAATGCAGTTGCAAGTACTAAATAAGCAAATTTCACAACAACTGCTTGTTATTTACATGTTTAAATATACAAATCAGCTTATTTGTAATTGCTGACACGCCTGTTAAGTTGTTGTTGCTATTTGTTTGATTTATAAATGAAATATTTCTTACTAAGGTGTTACAAGTCCTTTTCATATTTGTTTTAAATAACGGACTAGTTCGTATGTATTTCTGACTCTAATGCCTCTTGGCTTGGGAAATGCAGTAACACGATAACTGCAGGCAATAAAACTTCTCCAGTTAACCATCTTAAACACCATTTAATCTCCGTTTGACGCCCGAAATAAATATCTAAACATCTCCAGAGCAGTTAATATTTCCTTCAAATCTCGTGATAGTCATAAAACTAAAAATGCAGGCGTCATACTTGTAAATCATGCACCCCATCAAAACATACTAGATTTATTCCGAACATAAATAAATAAAACGGGTCAAAGTACGATGGTAGCGGTATTTGTTTAACACCTGCATTTAAGCACTTTAGTGGAACAACAATACTCGGTATTACAAACTATTTGGCTTGCAGATAAACACGGAGTAAATCAGCTGGTGAGCCACTGACACATCAAATGCGACCTATTTACTACAGAAATATCTTCATCTCCTACATTTCTCGTAGTAACGGCCAACTTCTCCATGATCTCATAGCCGCTATTTAACTCGCCTCACAAAAGTTCACTAAGGAAACAACTGTACAAATTTACTTTCAAGTCTATATCGAGAAGGCGTCAGCAAAGAGGAATTCATCATTATTATTATACGTTTAAAGTTTACTATCGTAAAGGAATTGTAAAGCGAGTAGGTACTTAGCCTGTTCGGTGCAGAGGTCGAGTCGTCCTGATGACATTGGATTAATTGAAAAATGACTTTATGTCCGACCTCCAAACGTGCCATTCAACGTTCACAAGACATGCGAAATAACTGTGGGACTGACGCCACATGGACTCTCAATGAAACAACTATTCATGCCGAAACGTTTATTATAATCCAATTTAAAATCATTACAAATAAAAAACAATTACTATTCCATTAGATAATTTAACTGATTGATGTAATTAACAGATTGCATAATCAAATTTTTCTAAATAAAAAAACTAGAAAGCAACCCCGGGAATTGCCATGCATGAACTAAAACTCGAATTTAACCGATCACAGTTTAACGTAAAATCAAGTTTTATGGAGCAAGGCGTAAGACTGTATACGACTGATATGATAATGATGATTGATAAAATTTACAAATTGTTGAAGTAAACACAATCAATATATATAAACAATCAAATAAATTAAAATATAAACATGTCAGTGTAGCAGGTTGTCTAAATATTGAACAAAACAATTAAAACTAAAATGATTAAACTATTAAAACAACATTATTGGATGTCATGCATACTCGCGAGTTGATATAATAAAAATAAGGAGTCATGCGTTAGAATTGTTTAGTATTTGTTAGTCAATATAATTCAAAACACGTATAGACAACACAAATAGAATTGAGCAATAAAACAATGAAAATGCGCGAACTTGTGACAATCGCGGAGGAAAACGGAAAAAACGTTGTAAAGATCACAAAAGTCATAAAACTTATAAACTAAAGGAGCATTTTTGCATTTTCCTCCGAGATTTTACCATAATTGGTGGTAAATATATTACTTAATGTAACAATATTGGACTTCTTCAAGTCATGAATCAAAACTTCCTAAGAATATACGAAACTGCGGTGAAGCACTATCACGTTTTAGAGAAGGAACTAACAATTTAAGAAGGCCGGTGATAAGTGTCGACTGCACATTTCGTAATATTCCAGATGAAACTAGGGTTTTTAGAGAATAATAAATTAACACAGTTTGATTGTAACATAAAGAGTCTAATATAATGGTGGACTGAAATAAACTAAACGCTAGATGAAATAATTGCTGAGCTTCGGACGGGTCGCGTTAGATCTGAAACAAGAATTTTTAGCTCATTTAGAATAATTACCAAAATAACAAACACAAACAACAACCAAAGAAAAGTAGGTAAATAAAGGAACAAAGATAAGGGTCGAGAAGTAATACGTAATAATTTTATTGTTACAAAACTAAGAGTATAAGTAACACAAAGGGAGCCAGGCCTCAAGAGGATTATACTATAAGTTACGTCTCACTCATGTCACTGAATATCGAATGCACAATAGTTGACAATAATACGAAAGTCGATAATAATGAGGTCCGATGGGAGCATGATAATAAAAGCGAGACATCTGCAACTCTTGACGAAAGTAACAAAACTGATCGCACGTCAAACGCAGTCAATTAAAATGAAGATGCAAAAGTGCCAGTCACTGGAACGACGTCTTCACTCCACACCCTCGAACTTCAAACGAAAATGATGACGTATCATAAGCTATTAAATTTAATAATCCATGTTTCATTGTTGTATGTAGTAACAAAAACTTTCGCGGTACGGAGAAATGCATTGCCATTTTAAATTGGTTGTATTACGCTGTGACGAATACTGCAATAAATCCGGGAAGGGGGTGAAGAAAGATTAATATAGACCGCGTGAGTCAGCGTTTAGTCAACTTTTTGGATCAATAACTGAACCCCGGGACATGAATGGCTCAAAGAATATTATGAATGGATCATTTTTGGACCAACACAAGCTGATATTTTTATTTTAAGCTGCGTTGATAGGGAGTTAAGTGATGCAAGAACCGGCAAATTTTGCGTCGCTAAAAGATTACATTTGACTAACGATGCATGTTCAACGTAATTTTTATTATAAGTTACGAATACAAATAGCGAGCTATATCGCAGACAGAACACGTATGAGACGAGTGTATATGTTGCAGTCAAAACTCTTAACCAGTCAAAAGTACTATTGACCAGCAAAATCAGTCAAAACTACTTTTGACTAAAGAGGTTGGTTAAAACTGATTTTGACTGAAAATTATTGGTCAAAAGTACTTTTGACTAGTTAAAAGTAGTTTTGACTGACGCTCTTGGTCAAAAGTAGTTTTAACTGAAATAAAGCATCAGTCAAAAGTGCTTTTAACTCGTTAGATGTGAATGATGTGATAGTGATGACCTAAATTAGAATGTTCTTAGTATTATGTTGAATAATGTGTATTATTCCGAATGTTTATTTATTGCTATAAAATAAATGTCCTAAAACATCGTTAAAAGTCAGGTTTTAATGGCAGAAACGAATCGCTGTAAATCCGACTCCACGTAGTCTTGTCTGTCCTACCCCTAGAGTGTAATTCAAAATCGCGTAGGCGCGGAGGGGCGAGGCGGGCCGCGAGTTGAGGAGCAGGTGGTTGTAACACTCGCCACCGCGGCTGAGGCTGGCCGGCCCGTCAGATAAAACATTATCATTTAATACTTAGTCAGGACAAGAAAGATGCAAACTTATCCAAGTATTTTTTATAGTGTAAAAAGGGCAATCATTTTCTACATGATTAGCATACCTTGCCGTTGTGATTATTAAATGTGAGTTGTATTTGTGGTTCAAGTATTAGCTGAACCTCTATGGTATATTTATATTTATTATTTGTTCATGTTGTTAACTATTGATATTATGGACCTCAAAGTAAGCTAGGATTAAGAATATTCTTAGACATTTATTAAAATTTAGAAAAAAGACCTGATGCTGCGTTGGCAGATTTAAATAGCAGTGTAAATGATGGACAGAAAACATTGTATACTCTGGAAGTGCACTACATAAAAAAATACATTTCAAATGGAAAATGATGTGATGAGCAGAGTTTCAACGATGTCAAGCCGATTTGGATTACATTGAAATTAAATTTTTATTAAGTTTGTTACTAGACGGTTTAATACATAACCTCTGCTCTTTGGTTAGCGGATTTCTGTGTGTTTTTTGGTCAGGACCTCATCTAAGGTGTGCCCTATTAGCACCTTTTATTCTAGTGAATTTAGGTACCATATTGGATGTAACTCTTAATCAACATATTGGAAACTAACGGCTGCAATAGTCGTTGTATTAAAATAAAATAACTAAAAGGTATCTGTCTGTGAACCTTGTGTTTTGTTTAATACACATCCAATCTCTAGCCGTCAGATTTATCGAAGACGAGAATCCTTTCATAAACATTCACCATGGTCCTTCATTCTTATTCGAACCAGAATGGCGGGTTGAATGAGCGTATAGAAGATTGTTTCGTTGATCACCGATCCTTATCGAAGGGCACAGCTTATCCTAAAAAATTGCGGTAACATTAAATTATGTGTTCGCAGTTGTCAGCTGAACGAGAACGAACGATGTCACAGCTCCCCACGAAACAAACGGAGGATGAATTAAAACTGACAGATGTGAGTTGTCCAGTGTAGAACAGATAGACATTGAAGTATTGGTACTACGATGACGTTTGTATTGCTGCTGAGGCTGTGTTGCCTTGTGGGTGTTGTATGCCTGATCAGTTTTTTCTCATATTTATTTTGTGAGCTCATATCTAGGAATGTCATTGCTCTTATTTTGTAGCTAATTGCGAATAAAAAGAATTGAAAACAAATTCGCATTGGTACGTCGTCTATTATCCATCTACGAATTTAAAAACTGGGTTATCTATATATGGTTATTTCGATTATTTTGTTTGCATATAAACAAATAATAACATTTGTAATCTGCGGGTACACAAATGCATCTGTTTTTCCTTATGGGCTCCTCGAGCGAAGACTGCGGAATGACGGATGCTTGGTAATTGTGTGTTATTATATTTTTACTCTGTTTCATTTATTTATGCTCAATAAGTCGCGGATTAGTGGTTTAATACCTGCCTAGTCCCTGTTTTGTTATATCCAAAAAAAAAATGAAACTAGCATATTTAGATGTTAAGTAATTAAAGTTGCAGATAGTGTTTCTCTATGTTGAAGGTCCCTTTTCCTGTCATGCGTGATTTCGCCCGCACGGCGGGTCTCGTCCGCAGTTTCGCGGGTGATAGCAACCGCTCGGGGCACACGCAGGACTAAGATATCGTTTGCTGGACTAGCAGTGTTTTGCGTTGCCAAGTCGCTATTGGTGGTGTATCATAATTCTCTGCAACTCGATTTCACTTTATATCACAATGGAGGTAGGGTTAATGTTCCGAGTGGTAAATTTGACGGAGATTTCGTATATGTTGGACTCTACAGATAGACGCATTCCGGATAAGAGCGCGCTACTTCCGGGGTGTGGCCCTCTTCAGAGCAGTCAATCCGCATATACAGACAAAAGCTCGGGTGCTGACGCAACGCATGATAGGAAAATACATGTATGAATTATCATACTGAGTGCGGGAGTCCTCGCATTGTCTCGTGGACGAAATTTCGTCTGTGCGGTGATCTTAAATCAGCTTATGAGAAGGAAAAGGAGCCTAACGACGTTTCCGCTACGCAGCCTCGAGGCTTAGGTTACAAGATCGCTACTTACAAATGTTCTAATAGTGAAAGTATATGAAAGGTCATCATATAAGATTAGTTCTGTAAGTAGCGACAAACTACGATGTCCAAGTTTTTAGATCGGAGCTAGACATTTAACTAAGAAGTGTAGGATTTATTTTTTCTTTAGGGCGTGTTATAAATATCAATACGATTTTAAGTATTAATTTAACTCTTTTCTCTTTCTTTAATCTATAATTTTTTCATCTTTCTTCCTCTGTCACTCGTCCTTATCTATACATTCGACTTCTCCTATCTTATCTCATGTCTATTCTTCCAAACCATCATCTTTTCTTTGGTCTTCCTCTCCCTCTCTCATGGCATTCTACATACTTCAATAGTAATATATTCTTTAGTACAATATGCACTCGCCAATACTTATGTATCTAATATTTCTAAATAGTTAGCTATGAAATCAGTGATATGATATGTATCATGATTAAACTTCAACTTATTATATTTTTTCTACCTTGCGCTAGTGCACAAAAACTTGCCCCACGCTTAATTGGACATTTACTTAGCTAATACGACGGTCCGTAATTTGCCAATCGTCCGCAAGTTATTTGTTAAGAATAATTACACTCCCTTTAACTGGATTTTGGTCAACGCGGTATCGACTTCACTAATGGGTTTAATTTTTGTTTTGGCTGCTTCCTGCTGTTCTGCCTATGCTAGCCGGTTCTACATATAGTGACATTGACGTCAGCATCACATCAACTAGCCTGAATATTGGTTTAATTTTTTTTTTTGTTAGATTGTCTAGCTTGTTAGCTGGTAACTTTCAATCAGTCAATCGAATCAACTCAATATATTTTTTTTATATCAATAGCGCTTTAAGTTTTGAAAAAGTCAGAAGCTAGTTGCAGCCGGATCGAGAGAATGGGTCTCATGGAGAAGAACCGGCAGAAATCCATAGGATTATCTTTTTAAAAAACACATGTTTAGCAGAAGTTTTCTTACAGTACAAGCGATAGGTCCCTGAGTAAAGTTAGTACATTGCAAGATGAAGTCTGGAGCCTAGATTATGTTATCTGAGTTATTTATCAAAGCAATGCTTATCGCAGATGTAGTAGATATATAGATGTTTATTTATACATTTATATAATTCAGTAATTGTATCATATAGAAAGGTAATTCAAGATTCTGAGATGGGTGTTGTATCTTGCACTTCGCCATGGCTTTCGCTTGGGGTGGGAGTGGGCGAATGCGTCCCGCCTGGGGAACAAACATGGTACACGAGAGAAAGAATGTAATGTATTTTTAACGCAGGGTATACACGGTGTCATCAATAAGTCTTGGATCTTATATACTTGCTCTTTTAATTATAAATACTTTTAAAACTACATTTTTAAAACTTTTTTCTGTAAGATCAAGGATACATTTAGGCCGTCTGGTTATAAAAACGTACACAATTCCCCTAAAAACGACTTTATTTGATTTAGTTAGCCTAAACTTTGGAACCACTAATTATGTTTGTTAGAAGTATTTATTTGGGTGGCACGTCATTTTGACTTAAATTGTGTGAAGGTTTTTGCGAAACACTGATTACTCTTTCAAAAATATACAATGATTGGCAAAGTGAGTATATTTACATTTTTTAAAAAAGTCTCTAAGTGATTCGCAGGGCCATAGCCATAGATTACTCGGATGCCCCTTATGTCTGTAAGACAAAGATTGATTGGACTCAGCCGCTGCCCGCTTCCATAACAATACGCCCATACTGACATTAGACTATAGGGAAGTAGGCGATAGTATATGTCTAGCTCTGTGGGCCGATAGGCTTATCTCGGTCAGTTAGTCTTATTTTTCTGACTGCAAACAGCAGCAAGAGCTGAGTTTCCTGATAGGGAGGATATGTGAGACACCCACACTGCAGTTTACTAGTCAATGTGATGCGATCAGAAACACGTGTTTTTATGATTCTAGATTTGCTCCAGTCGAGCCATTAACAATTTACTTTCTACAGCGGTGACATTTAGGTAAACAAGAAATACTTATAAAAGAAGTACACTTTTAGTATATAGAGGCGTTAATAATAAGATTGTTTGCTGCGCAACCATGTTGGAGAGAATGTAACCTTAAGATGGTAAAAATTTGACAAGAATACGGCTGTGGTCTGGACAAACTTATGCAATCTATACTCACACATTCTTTATTTAGTTCTATTTTTTTTAAACAGTCTATTAAGTGTACCTCTATAACCTGATGTGCGTCGCGCGTTGTCAAATCTGGCCGTACTTCTACACAAAAGTGAATGGCCGAACTCTAACATTTTGTACGCTTATCGAAACTCATTGTTTTCCGCACGCATCGATTCTGCAATGTCAATTAGAAGCTGTCGATGGATCACGGACGATCTGAACGAATATTCTAACATTCATTCAGCAAGACATTAAGAATTTGCTTGAAGGAGCTTGTATTTGTGCAATATTTGGTCGCAATATTAGGCTTGATTGTAATTTTGATAATTTGAACCCGCTGTATAGCATGTACAATCACATGTCACTCAAATTTTGAAGGTCACTAATGATGGTTTAACCCCCATACTTCAAATGTATCATTATGTTGAGATTAGATTTGGAGCTATTTAATTGGTTGATGTCTAATTTTAAAAAATCTTGTTCTTTAGGTTTGAAAGTGAACCAACAGTATATTAATTCGCAAGACCAGAATGACGAGCTAAGTAAATCAAAAATCCGTCTAGCTCTTTCGTAATATTTAGACCTTGCATTATCAACGGGCTGTCTTTGCATCTCTTTAAACATTTTAACCATGACCCTACCTAATTCCTCGTGTTTTGCCGTGTTTGGAAAATGCTTCCCTCCGAGGTCCCGTAACATTGACGCTTGAATACTTAAACAAACAAATGTTCTAAAGCCGTTGTATAATGAGACGCTTCATCATACTCTAAGAACGAAAGCAACGATAATTAAAGATATGTGTATGCCCGCCGTGAGAAGAATTGCTTGAGCATTACTGAAAGATCGATTCGTAGCTCGGAGACTATTTCATTTAATAAGTAATTTATTATGCTTTTTTTTTCATAATATGCTATTTTTACCAGGTTTTGTATAGAAAAATACAGGTCATTCCCATGCAATATGTTTAAAAAACACTTTGAACGCCAAGTGAACGCAAACAATCAGATTTTCTATTGCGTCTGTGCGTTCAACGTGATATAATTAACGAATAGACATAGTTACTTTCTACAAAAAATGTTTTGCTTTGAAACTAAGCAAATTAAATCAGGTACACACTATATACTACAAGCAAAAATGGTTTGTTCTCACCATCTGGCACTGTCAATCAAGCGATATTGGTTCGCACAGCTAAAGCCGCTAAGTTATCTACTCTTTGCCGTATCTGTTGTCTGTAAATGGTCTGTGGTATATTATGAGTAGTTTGCGGTCAGTGGTTGAATCGATATGGGTAGCTTGGTGATCGGTTCAGTTCATTCATGAGCTGATCAGACAATGGTTTTTTCCCAACTAATATTTCGTTTGCTACTGTTTAATGAGATAGATTCGTGGTTTGATTTTGAATGGTTTGTGTGAATTTTATAATCTTGTTTTTTTAGGCTGCTGAGTGAAGCGGTTTTTGAAATATTGCCGAAGGAGTGTATAGAAGATATTTGAGAGGAATTGTCCTGTTTTTAGTGCATGTAAAAAAGGTGCAGTTTATCTGCTTAAAGAAATTAAACATATTTCTAAAATCATAAAATAAACTAGTCACAAAGTATTCATTTGCACAATATCGTATGTTCGACGAGTGACCTGTGTAAAGATGTTAGTAACATTAAAAAAAAACACCGTAGAGTTTTTCAATTACTTACTCGTTTGCGCGATTTTTACCTCCAACGCTATTCTTCTTATTGAAGTAGTATACCGACACATATACGTCATGTTTTTACCTGAACAAACAGACAGATTAATTTTCCAGTTTCATAGCTTAACTTTTATTTACGATAGTTAGGGAGCCAGAGAGTCAGCTTTTCACTAAGCAATTCCCACCGACAACATAAAGGAATTATATGACCAAAAAGAAACAAAAACGTAATGAAGTATTTAGTCCCAATAATTGCTACGATATCTTCATCTGATGAGAATTATCGGGAAGGGCGCACTGACCATCCGCCTGCCAACATCGGCCACTCAGGGCTTGATCATTCGCGGTTCAGATAACGAGACCATTTACTCTTGGACCGTCAATTCTTGGCTATTCCTTGCTGAGGAGTTCAAAGAATGTATGGACTGTTGACGTGGTCCAGGGCGATCGTGATCAACAGTTACGTCGCACCGATGAGGTGAGAATCAGCTTTGATGGTCGAGTAATGGGTAGTTTCCGTGACGTCATGGAGCATTCGGTGAATTTAAGGCTGTGATTCGAGTGTATTCTTGGTTCATGCATGAGTCCATAGTTTTCATACTAGGTCATAATATCTATGAATTTTATGAATAAACTAGATTATGATCAAGGATTTTTTTTGAATTCCGCAAGGATGCACTAACAAAAATTCTAAGGACAGTGGACAGATAACAAAAAAGAAGTATCGACCGACTGATAGCCAGCGCCATTTATACGGAACCTGATTTAGCTTAGGTAGGGTGTTCTCCAGAAGTCTGAGCTCTAGACTTCTATAGACTCAGGCTAAGCAATTTGGGCCAACTGAAGGCTCTAGAATTAAAATCGTCTGAGGTCTAGATCAATCAAATTGAGGTACTATTAACTAATCTCTTTATGTTATATGCCTTAAAGTATCATTAATCAATATGACAAGTTACAGCATGCATGTTGCGAAAACATAGTATGCAATACAGCAGAATAATAAATTAATTATGTTTGCAAACGATACTCAATAAAATGCTCATATTTACATTGTGTGCAGCAAATTTTCTATTACATTTGTTTCACCTTTTGGTATTTTTAGCCGACTTCAGGAGTATTTAGGTCTAGGTACTTATAATCTGTCTAGGAACGTTGAACAATTAAAAACTTTTTGACTCATTAATTTGTTTTAAAACTCGAGATCCTTTAGTAAGGATGCGTATTAAGTAAATCGCTTCTTAATTTTTGCGAAAAAAGGAAAAATAATTCTAGCAGGAATAAAAAATTTGTACTAATCCTGTAGAATTTGTATTCCATCTCTTCCACGAGACCGTTAAATAATCTCCTAAATATTAACCACATAAACATGTTGTTCGTATATGTAAACACTATTAATAATTCCTAGTGCTAGATCTTACCAAGTCTCCAATCCAGTCAAAGCTACGGCTATATAAGCTAAGTAATTATTTGTTAGCATGACGACGTGCACTTTCTCTTGGCACCAAAGTGTTTTATTATACATACGCCTTTATAAAGCTTTGACCACTGTTACTTTTTATAGTAGCTACATTTGAATTTCATCAGGGTTTGAAACGTGTGCAATTGGTCCTAAAAATTATACGTATCTCTCTTGTGTACGCTCACATTTGGAGAACTATTTTTAGCTATTGTAAACTGCCCTAATTAACGGCATTAGCTGTCTGTATTTATGAAATATCATTCATTTCAATAATAAATAAAAATACCCAAATGAAACCAATCTCAACGTTCAAGTTTTGCAAACAAAACGAAATTGTAGCTTGTATTCTATAAGGCATCAATGTTCTTACACTCGAACTTGTCACTTTTTATTAAAGCCGCCGGAAATAAAACATTATTTCTAGGAATTCCAAGTTGTCATCGAAAACCTCTTCTGGAAGGATTTTCCCCCAAGAATTAACCTATTTTGTTCTAGATAGTGGAACTGATAGAAGTCTAGAACACTCTACTTTAGCACGTCGGGATTTGAAGATATGCCGATCTTAAATAACTGAAAAAACAAATTGTTTGGTCAAAATGCAGTAAACCTGAGAGGATTGCAGCCATTCAAGAGAGGAACCATTCATGTGATCCAGGACGTCGTATTTGGACATTTACCATCGCAAAGTACTGAAACTCAATTTTTCGTCCAAAAACGTTGTGTAAAACCAGGGTTATTGATGTCATTCGAGAACTGGCTACTCAGTTCTGCTCATTAAAGCCCATTCTTTTGGTTGTGACCTATGGGTGAAACCCAGAACTTCTGTGACCACATCACCAAATAATGTTATTCTTAATTGACAACTTGATTGGAAGGATAGCCCTACACGGAAAAGTTGTAAATTAATAATGCGAACTGTTCTGTTTAAGCTTTTATTTTTTATTCTTGGAAATTTAATTTCTGTATTTTTTTATGAAATAGGAGGATTATTATGTTTACCTGATGTTGTATGGGAAAATTCACCTTAAATCAGCTTACAGTTTCCCTTTGAAGTCTATCCAAACATCAAACCCAGTATTTTCTATCTTATAATTTAGCCTGTAGTCATATTACTCGGCGAAATTCTTTAGTCAGTGATTTGCCAACAATACTTGCGAGGTTTATCCTCCAATAATTTCGACATTCTCATCTTCATAACAAAGCAATTTAATATAAAGTTTTTTTTACGACAAAACATAACTTAATATAGACGTTGGTGTTGCATTACAATGTAATCGCTTAAAGTCGTAAAGTACATTTAGTCTGTAAAAAAACATCACACAACCGCTCGGACCTGTGTTCGATGTCTGTGGCTGGACTGATAGGCCAAGATGTGCGCTATATGCTGAGTTCAAGCTATAAATCAAATGTTTTGACGTTCCATTTGTTTTGAGCTAAGGGTCAGTTGACATCGGGTGCGGTGTTCGAAAGAGTTAGCGCGGCCCTGGCACACAAATGGCTACCGAAGGAACACGGTGGATTTTAGTGAGTAAAGTCTGACACTCCCTTCACGGCTGTCATACCACGGCGGAGGGGTCATTTCTGGTGATATCCCATCGATAAAAATAAAAAGCTATAAACTTTTGGCCTGCAGTCGCAATAGAAGAATGGTCAAGTAACCTGTCACTATTAAATTTGTTTTAACTAGCTCTGGAGGATTGATAACTTTAGAATAAATAATAAAAGCAAATTTTGTTAAAAAAAATAAAAATATAGCACGATAATATTATCGCCTCGCTTACCACTGGTAAGCAATCTAACATTCATATTTGCGGCAGACCCAATTAAGTGAGCAAAATTCGTAAGTATGAAAGTCAGTGGCGGTTCAATTCTTTATTCTTTCGGCACAAACTTTCGACCTGCATCGCTATATATCTGCATTTAATGTCACTTTGTATGTTACCTGTTTGGTCGAGTGTTTACCTAGGGCGTGGTTGCTGTCATAATATACGTTTTTATAATAATGTGATTCACTGTTTTTGCAAACTAATTTGCGTGTTGCACTTCCTGCATTTCATGTTCTTTGGTGTACTGGTTGCGTTTTATTAGGTAATTACTCTTCATAGCAGTGATCTTTCGTGCTACTGCATTTATTTTTGATTTCTTATTCTAAATCCGAGCTTCTATTTAATCAAATCTCTCTCAATTACAAAAACCATAACTGAAGCAATTTGCTCGAATTACGTTTTCATTAACGTGTCCCGTGTCTGACATTTTAATTTCAGGGTGGGTAAAAAGCTTACACCATCACACATCGATATGATTCGTTGTGGAGATTAGTCTCTTAAGACACCGTCTTCGGACTAGACTACGGTCAACGTCGAACTGATCCGGCGATAAGATCCGAGATTGTACGGACGAATTAATTTTCCTCGTTACATTACTTCGTTAAAATTTTTCAGCCATTACTTTACTTTTGAAAATTGATTTTCGAATACTTGGCCAGTTCCACAAGTTCTTTTTGTTTCAATGTAGGCTGAAAATCAGCACTTTTTGAAAATAAAGTTTACAAAAGCAGCCCAAAAACGCCTGCCCTTCACCATTTCCTATGTGTTTTGGCTGGGAAGAAGAATGGTGGAACAAAACTCCCAGCAACACAATTCTGTCTGTATGGTTTGAAAGAACAATTGTATATGATGCAGTCAAACTCTTAACCAGTCAAAAGTACTATTGATAGCAAAATCAGTCAACTACTTTTGACTAAAGAGTTTGGTTAAAACTGATTTTGACTGAAAATTATTGGTCAAAACTACTTTTGACTGCAATTTTGCCAGTCAAAAGTACTTTTGACTGACGCTCTTGTCAAAAGTAGTTTTACTGAATAAGCATCAGTCAAAAGTGCTATTAACTCTTTAGATGTGAATGATGTGATAGTGATGACCTAAATGAGAATGTTCCTAAGTATTATGTCGAAATAATGTAGTATTATTCGACATAATACATGGTCAAAGGCAGGTATCGTAATAGTACATCGTCAAAAGTCAGGTTTTAATGGCAGAAACGAATTGCTGTAAATCCGACCCGATAGTCTTTGTCTGTCCTACCCCTAGAGTGTAATTCAAAATCGCGTAGGGCGGAGGGGCGAGGCGGGCCGCGAATTGAGGAGCAGGTGGTTGTAACACTCGCTACCTGGGGCTGAGGCTGGCCGGCGCTGCCGGCCAGCAAGCCGAAGCTGCGGTGGTGAGCGTTAAACCTATCTGCGACGATAAATTCGCGTGGGTACCGCGGAGCCCTGCAGCGCCGGAGCATGACAGAAACCATGCTTGCTTAATATGCATGCTTGCTTGCATGTTGCAAACTAGTAAATATAAAGTTCATATGTGCCGTTTTGTCGTTATTTTTTTTTATCGACCACCTTACCTTTTAAGAGTTTTTGACTGATACAACCAGTCAAATTGCTTTGACGGAATCTCTTGGTCAAAAGAGTTTTTTGACTGTTATTTTTAGGTCAAAACTATTATTGACTAAAGCTTACGGTCAAAGTAGTTTTGACTGGTTTAAGAGTTTTGACTGCACATATACAAATGTTCCAGATAGTTTTTGACAAATACTTGCCATAGATTTTTTAAATTTTGACGGCTTTCCTATGGCATAAATCTGTCAGATAGGTACCTATCTAAATCTTATCTGGAACCTGTGAAAATGATCTATAGTATTTTTAAATCGGAATACAAATCATATTCATGAAGTTATCTGAAAGATCAAGATCATTTATTTTCGGTTGCATTTTTGAAACTGCTGCTGGTATCGATTTTGATCGGATTGACGTAACTGTTGTTTGTCGAGGCTACTGTAATAATATGCAGTTGCAAGTACTAAATAAGCAAATTTCACAACAATGCTTGTTATTTACATGTTTAAATATACAAATCAGCTTATTTGTAATTGCTGACACGCCTGTTAAGTTGTTGTTGCTATTTTTTGATTTATAAATGAAATATTTCTTACTAAGGTGTTACAAGTCCTTTTCATAATTTGTTTTAAAATAACGGACTAGTTCGTATGTATTTCTGACTCTAATGCCTCTTGGCTTGGGAATGCAGTAACACGATAACTGCAGGCAATAAAACTTCTCCAGTTAACCATCTTAAACACCATTTAATTCCGTTTGACGCCCGAAATAAATATCTAAAACATTCCAGAGCAGTAATATTTTCCTTCAAATCTCGTGGATAGTCATAAAACTAAAAATGCAGGCGTCATACTTGTAAATCATGCACCCCATCAAAAACATACTAGATTTATTCCGAACATAACTAAATAAAACGGGGTAAAGTTACGATGGTAGCGGTATTTGTTAACACTGCCATTTAAGCACTTTAGTGGAACAACAATACTCGGTATTAAAACTATTTGGCTTCAGATAAACACGGAGTAAATCAGCTGGTAGCCACTGACACATCAAATGCGACCTATTTACTAACAGAAATATCTTCATCTCCTACATTTCTTGTAGTAACGGCCAACTTTCCATGTCTCATAGCGCTATTTACTCGCCTCACAAAAAGTTCACTAAGGAAACAACTGACAAATTTACTTTCAAGTCTATATCGAGAAGGGCTCAGCAAAGAGGAATTCATCATTATTATTATACGTTTAAAGTTTACTTTACGTAAAGGAATTGTAAAGCGAGTAGGTACTTAGCTTGTTCGGTGCGAGAGGTCGAGTCGTCCTGATGACATTGGATTAATTGAAAAATGACTTTATGTCCGACCTCCAAACGTGCCATTCAACGTTCACAAGCATGCGAAATAACTGTGGGACTGACGCCACATGGACTCTCAATGAAACAACTATTCATGCCGAAACGTTTATTATAATCCAATTTAAAATCATTACAAATAAAAAACAATTACATTCCATTAGATAATTTAACTGATTGATGTAATTAACAGATTGCATAATCAAATTTTTCTAAATAAAAAAACTAGAAAGCAACCCCGGGAATTGCAGTGCATGAACTAAAACTCGAATTTAACGCGATCACAGTTTAACGTAAAATCAAGTTTTATGGAGCAAGGCGTAAGACTGTATACGACTGATATGATAATGATGATTGATAAAATTTACAAATTGTTGAAGTAAACACAATTAATATATATAACACAATCAAATAAATTAAAATATAAACATGTCAGTGTAGCAGGTTGTCTAAATATTGAACAAAACAATTAAAAACTAAAATGATTAAACTATTAAAACAACATTATTGGATGTCATGCATACTCGCGAGTTGATATAATAAATAAGGAGTCATGCGTTAGAATTGTTTTAGTATTTGTTAGTCAATATAATTCAAAACACGTATAGACAAACAAAATAGATTGAGCAATAAAACAATGAAAATGCGCGAACTTGTGACAATCGCGGAGGAAAAACGGAAAAAACGTTGTAAAGATCACAAAAGTCATAAAACTTATAAACTAAAGGAGCTATTTTTGCATTTTTCTCCGAGATTTTACCATAATTGGTGTAAATATATACTTAATGTAACAATATTGGACTTCTTCAAGTCATGAATCAAAACTTCCTAAAGAATATACGAAACTGCGGTGAAGCATATCACGTTTTAGAGAAGGAACTAAAATTTAAGAAGGCCGGTGATAAGTGTCGACTGCACATTTCGTAATATTCCAGATGAAACTAGGGTTTTTAGAGAATAAATAATTAACACAGTTTGATTGTAACATAAAGAGTCTAATATAATGGTGGACTGAAAAAACTAAACGCTAGATGAAATAATTGCTGAGGCTTCGCGACGGGTCGCGTTAGATCTGAAACAAGAATTTTTAGCTCATTTAGAATAATTAACAAAATAACAAACACAAACAACAACCAAAGAAAAGTAGTAAATAAAGGAACAAAGTAAGGGTCGAGAAGTAATACGTAATATTTTATTGTTAAAAATAAAGAGTATAAGTAACACAAAGGGAGCCAGGCCTCAAGAGGATTATACTATAAGTTAGTCTCACTCATGTCACTGAATATCGAATGCACAATAGTTGACAATAATACGAAAGTCGATAATAATGAGGTCCGATGGGAGCATGATAATAAAAGCGAGACATCTGCAACTCTTGACGAAAGTAAAAAACTGATCGCACGTCAAACGCAGTCAATTAAAATGAAGATGCAAAAGTGCCAGTCACTGGAACGACGTCTTCACTCCACACCCTCGAACTTTCAAACGAAAATGATGACGTTCATAAGCTATTAAATTTAATAACCATGTTTCATTGTTTGTATGTAGTAACAAAAACTTTCGCGGTACGGAAAATGCATTGCCATTTTAAATTGGTTGTATTACGCTGTGACGAATACTGCAATAAAATCCGGGAAGGGGGTGAAGAAAGATTAACTATAGACGGCGTGAGTCAGCGTTTAGTCACTTTTTGGATCAATAACTGAACCCGGGACATGAATGGCTCAAAGAATATTATGAATGGATCATTTTGGACCAACACAACTGCATATTTTTATTTTAAGCTGCGTTGATAGGAGTTAAGTGATGCAAGACCGGCAAATTTTCGTCGCTAAAAGATTACATTTGACTAACGATGCATGTTCAACGTAATTTTTATTATAAGTTACGAATACAAATAGCGAGCTATATCGCAGACAGAACACGTATGAGACGAGTGTATATGTTGCAGTCAAAATCTTAACCAGTCAAAAGTACTATTGACCAGCAAAATCAGTCAAAACTACTTTGACTAAAGAGGTTGGTTAAACTGATTTTGACTGAAAATTATTGGTCAAAAGTACTTTTGACTAGTTAAAGTAAGTTTTGACTGACGCTCTTGGTCAAAAGTAGTTTTAAACTGCAATAAAGCATCAGTCAAAAGTGCTTTTATACTCGTTAGATGTGAAGGTGTGATAGTGATGACCTAAATTAGAATGTTTCTTAGTATTATTGTTGAATAATGTGTATTATCCGAATGTTTATTTATTGCTATAAATAAATGTCCTAAACAATCGTTAAAAGTCAGGTTTTAATGGCAGAAACGAATCGCTGTAAATCCGACTCCACGTAGTCTTGTCTGTCCTACCCCTAGAGTGTAATTCAAAATCGCGTAGGCGCGGAGGGGCGAGGCGGGCGCGAGTTGAGGAGCAGGTGGTTGTAACACTCGCCACCGCGGCTGGAGGCTGGCCGCAAGTG
>NWSH02000612.1:13521114-13566839 GCA_002382865.2 Heliothis virescens | reverse complement strand
TGCCGGCCAGCAAGCCGAAGCTGCGGTGGTGAGCGTTAAACCTATCTGCGACGATAAATTCGCGTGGGACCGCCGGAGCCCTGCAGCGCCGGAGCCATGACAGAAACCATGCTTGCTGAATGATGCATGCTTGCTTGCATGCTGCAAACTAGTAATATAAAAGTTCATATGTGCGTTTGTCGTTATTTTTTTTTATCGACCACCTTACCTTTTTAAGAGTTTTGACTGATACAACCAGTCAAAACTGCTTTTGACGGAATCTCTTGGTCAAAAGTAGTTTTAACCAACGCCATTGGGCAAAAGTACTTTTGACTGTTATTTTAGTCAAAACTATTATTGACTAAAGCTTATGGTCAAAAGTAGTTTTGACTGATTTTGCTAGTCAATAGTAGTTTTGACTGGTTAAGAGTTTTGACTGCAACATATATAATTTATAAAAATATATTTTAGTGTTCAGCCAATTTGCTTGAACATTAAAAGCAAGGTAACTGCTTCAAATATAATTTATAGGCAAGATTTGAGTGTCAGTCGCTTCCCGCCTAACGTGGGTGACATTATTTAGAACTGTGATGATTTTTCGCCCCAAAATAGATGGCGGGAAGCCGTTGACACGTTTGGAAAACTCCGTTCTGAACGATTTGGAAGCGCTCCATTCATGACAATTTAACAGACTATAAAAAGAAATTTAAAGGTATTTTTATAGTGCCTACAGTTTCGGCTATTTCAAGTATGTATCCTATGTGAAAATGCTAAATTTGTTCTTCAGCATTGATTTTTCTGGATAAGCTTTTCATAGAATCGTATAAAATCGTTGAAGCATTTCAGATGTTTAATGATATCTGATCCAGGGTGTCAGCGATGTTGAGCCGTCATCGTAATTCTACTCAGAATGTACACTTTTAGCAGATCCTACACAAGTCCACCCACAGGCGGGCACAGTCATGTGCGTCCTATTTTAACATAAGACTACAATGAACAAAAAAAACTTGTAGCCGCGGTTTCTGGCATAGCAACAGCGTTTATCAGAATACGTATAATGGAACGTTATCAATCAGTTTCGTCATGGCCTCGATTTCGCCCACGCCCCGTCGTAATCTTGACTATTTACCCCGTTTCTTAATCCTACATTGCTTCCAAACTAACTGGACCTTTGCTGTACATCAGCTTATACAATACCAGGGTTCATATTAATTTGTTGCCGTGTCCAGTTGGCATAGAGCTTTTCTCCCTTGCTATAAGTGCCTGGTACGGTGTCATGGGCATTGGTTCTGATACAGAAAGCTTGGCCAGAATATCCCCTTTCTGATTACGTTTCCCATTGAGTTCCCTCCGATTATCGCATGTGCCCTCAATAGTCGGATAATATTTATAAACAGAATAGACGTAAGCATAATAAATACTTCTCATTTTATCTGTATGGTAATTCGGTTAAGCGTTCCTTGAGTTCCTTTGGGTAAGAAGCCTGGGAACTTCGTTATCATTTTAATAATCGCGTTGAGTTAAAGTTTAACGGATCAACAATATTAATTAGTGAGAATTAGCATTATGGAGGGGACCGGTGATGTGGGCTATTGACTATAAAAATCATAAAAGTTATAGGCGATAGGGACCACTTAGTGGGAGTTACATTTTGTAAACTCACAATTTAATGTCTTAATTATGCAGAAGCGTTATTTATCAGAAGAATATTAAGTTTTTTATTGTATGTGTTTTACAGTCTTTTCTATGATAAAGTATTCATTATATACTAAAGGTCTTTTATAATATTTTCCAGGTTCATTGCTAAGAATACAATGTCTTATTCTTTGTTTCGTTTAGTAACAAAAGACTATGTTGCTAAAACGCATTTTATTTAAATAAAGCGTACTAATTAGTCGTGTTTATTGTTATCAAGTGTAACGTATTCTAGGTCATGTCACAGTTCAACTGTATTTATTTCTAGTTTGCTATTTATTAACCATTTTATTATTCTACAATTACTTATCTAATAATATTTACTTTGAACGTTTCCTATGCCCTGATATTAAATATAAAGTTTATAATCTACCTACATACTCATTCTATTTGTAATAATGTTCGTATGCCAAAATCGCCAGACAGTTTTAATTGCAATTGTATAGACTGACCAGTCTGCTGCTAATTTAGTAATATACCTACCTACACGAGATCAGTGAATCCGGGTCAGTTAAAATATCTTTTGAATTTCCGGAATTAATACACGAAAAGGCCTAGTTAGGTGGTAACTTAAATTAACTTAGTTACTACTAGATTTCATTACACTTTGACTTCTACGAAAACGTGAAATTCACAAATAAAATGTTTTACATATTTATCTACTAAGTATGAATTTTGATTTTTTTTCCGCAAAATCTCTGTTTTGACATAAAAACTCGAAAAAAAAACAAAACGTAAATGTAAACAACTAAAATAAATAAACAAAATAGTTAATGTTATAATTAAAACGTTGCCTCTGCATATCGAACCGATTGCAACGAAACATTAGTTAGACAAAAAAAAGTAAAAAAAAAACCGGCCAAGTGCGAGTTGGACTCGCGCGCGAAGGGTTCCGTACCAAGCTGTAGTTCCATGCTTGAGTAACAGATGGCGTTGTATTCAAATTGCACTGTCTTTATAATTTATTGTATGGGGACCCCCCTTAATATATAACTTTTTTTAATTTTTAGTATTTGTTGTTATAGCGGCAACGAAAATACATCATTTGTGAAAATTTCAGCTTTCTAGCTATCACGGTTAATGAGATACAGCGTGGAGACAGACAGACAGACAGACAGACAGACAGACAGACAGACAGACAGACAACGAAGTCTTAGTAATAGGGTTCCGTTTTTACCCTTTGGGTACGGAACCCTAAAAACATGGCGCATTTCTTGAATGAAGAATACGTATCGATTAACGACAACGAGAATCGATAACGTAATTCCGAGACTGACGTCACTGCACAATCGCAGTCTTAATTATAATAATTATAATCTATAGAAACTGACCCGTTGACACACATTCGTACATTCAGTGGATTTCAATGTAGGAACAATAGGTGAATTTGCCGTGGCAACAAGCACGGTACAGCTGAACAAATTGCTTACAATGCTTGTATAAACCTTTCAGTAAAGCGTGTGACGCAAATATTTCTTATTATAACACGCTGGATTCCAAGGTAAATGTGAGGCGACAAAGTTTAATTCGATTCATTTTGTTCACGTTGTGGCCTGTCGATGTATCGATATGATATCGATAGTTTTTTCTTTCATCGATAATTTAAAAAGTCTAATTACTAATTTCTTTACGATGCGTTTAATTTTGTAATTTTAGTTAAGTTATATTATAGACTATACCACATATTATAGATTATAATATGCAACAGCACAAATGAAACTAGTTTCGAGTTTTTTAGACGGTAGTCGGAATATTAAGACAATTTTATTTCTGTCATTTCAATTATTTTTTTAACCACATGTTTAATTGTGTAACTTTAATTATTATATGTGTTGCGTAAGGTCATAAAACTCTCGGTTTACTGCAGATATAATAATTGTTATCACTGTTATCAATGCTCAAATGTATGTGAGCACGTGTTTTTGTCTTATGTAATGTGCACGCGAGTGTATTATCTGTAGTTATGAGTGAAATAAGATATTAAAAACCTTAGTAATTTTTATTTTTTTTAAATAACTTAGTAAATTATAATATCTTAAATGTTATTTGACATTGAAAATTATGTTATTTATTAATACACTAATTCACACGTTTTCACTCTCATCCCGAGGAGTTGAATTCACCCAAACAGAATTCTTTTAATACGAAAACAGTACTGCATGGATTTTGATGAAACTTGGCATTAAAAAAGCTTATATATACACCAGAATAATATATAGGTTACTTTTTATCCGGGTGCGTGAAATGGTTCCCTCAGAAAGCTGGTAAAACCACTCAATCAAACATTTATTTTAAAAAAATGTAACTCAAAAATTTACTAAGTCTTTTCAAAGACTACAACATTGTGTAATCGTAAAGTAATTTGGTGTTATTAATAGATAGTGCTGCGTCATTGCAAGACGATTCCATTTTCCTTATTAGACTGCAAGAAACGTTGCGGGGATTTTCTTACCTTAAAGGTGCGTGACGACAATGGCGCCAGTCTATCAGCACCTCAAGTGGACACATTAATTGTAAACTTTGATAAGAAAACATATTCTGTCATGATTTTTTGCAAGTAATAAATTATCATTTTGAGTTTAACTTATTGATGAGATAATGTTATGAAATTTGAAGAATTTCCACCTACTTTCGGAAAGTAAGTACATACTTGTATAATGCATTCAAGCAATAATTTCATTCAATCCGTTCCATTCGGTACGTGCGCTACGATGCGGCTGTTACGAACCAGTCTACGAATGCCTTTACTGGCCCTTTCATCGAAAAACCATGAAATTGCTTTTTAATGAAACTTCGAAACTAATAGAAAAACTGTTACGCAAATAGATACGATTATCGAGCCGTACGCCGCCGTAATCCGAATACTTAGTATCGATTGTTATAATCGAGTGATTCATTCGAAGACAGACGGTATAATTTTATTTAACTAGTGTAAACGGTGGAATAAGTACAGTTGTGTACACGAGTAATAGTTAACTGTGGCTACTGCGGCCCCTTTTATCGATGTGTTATCTATCGATAAACTGGGTCCACAACGACAAAATCGAAGGCCGGGGGAAATTATCGATAATCGCAAGCTCTAGACAGCTCATTGGTCGATAAGATTGAAAAGATTTATACCAAATTAAGATACGTGTCTATCCTAGAGTGCTTGTAAGAGCTAGTGATTAATAAAATGTGCGTGATAGATAATATTATTAACTACGAGTACCTACTTTAAAGGTTTTCAGTGACTGCTATCTGTTGATTTGCTCACTAGAGATGTCAATCTTTATTAGGCAAATTGACAGACAGATAGGTTTTTGAAATTAGTCGTTAATTAAAGTTCATCATCATCATCAAAGATACGATCTGTAGCTGTTGGACAGTTACAGCTACAGCTATATTCATTTTATCGATAAAAAAATATTAAAGGATTTAAAACAAAAAATCGATATTAACGTTATTTTATTCTAAACATTCGATTTGACCCAAACGACATAGAAAATACAATAGTTCCGTTTGTTAACACACGTGACTAAGATAATCAAATAAATATATTGATTATGCTGTTACTATGGACACAGATAACTATTTTTATTTAATTTTTAATTGCTGAGCTAATAACAAATATTTCATTTATTATATCTTTAACTTATGACTAATTTTGAAAACCATGTCTTTAGGGAATATGATTCATAAAAACCCAAAAAAAAATAACTTTTATTAATCTTCGATGCCTACAATGAAAGCCAGACTTAGCCTTAGGAACTGCCCTTGCAAACAGAGGCGGCTCGCCCTAAGGAGCGCTGGTGCAGTGAACTCCCTTTGAATTTTATTACTAATATCACTATTTAAAATCTGTTGTAACGAACTTCTGATAATACCAATTAAAAAAAAAAACCTTTACATATTATCCATTCCATACATCATCATTTCATAGGTAACGCGCGAAGCGGAGCGCTCACGATTGCGCTCCAATGAAACAAGATTCAGTACATTGCCTAATACGAAATCCAACAGGAGTGAAAGAGAAATTTCGCCACAGTCCTGCGCGTGAAACAGAAGATTTTCTATTGAAAAATAGCCAATTTTGGAGCGCCGCTCACGCGACGTTGCCGGTCGGTTTATGTCGCCCGCGCGCGCCTGACAGCGATTGCGCGCGACGTTGCCACTCGTAAACAAACAATAATTGTCAACTTAGATGCATGCGCGCGAATGTAATTAGGGATTTTTATAATTAATAATCTATTAACACATGTTGAAATACACTATAGACTGTTGTCTTATCAGTTTTTACAAGTGAGTGTTAAAATGGACAATTCAATCTGATCTTTTCAATTTCAAGTGAACACCCATACAAATTTCTCACGAGCCGCCTCTGCTTGCAAATGCAGTTTAAAATAAAATAAGGAAATAATAATTTTATTATAGTAATTGATAAATAATTTTATCAATTACGAATTAATAATATAACGTTGAGTAACGGTGACATCACTATTGTGATTCTTAGTAGTGATACTGCAATTAAGTACATATGTTACGGTAAATATAAGCAATCGGTAATTATCTATAATTACCGGTAATTATAGATAATTACCAACGCACATGGTAAATGTAGTTAATTATTCACAATTACCGGTAATTATATAAAACTCCCGCACGACCGTGGTAAATGTTGAGAGAATACTCTCGTTAAGGATTGAAATCTAGGTGGTTTTTATAGTAAGACCCAATATGTCCTAAATCCGTTTGTCATAAATATAACATTCAATAATAGACGTAAGACATAAAACCGTTTTCAATAAAAGTCTTAAATTTAAGTTGATTCTGAACTTGTAATTTTTTGCAGCAGGATGTTTTCTGTCACGGCTCCGGCGCTGCGGGGCTCCGGCGGTCCCACGCGAGTTTATCGTCGCAGATAGGTTTAACGCTCGCCCCTCCGCGCCTACGCGATTTTGAATTACACTCTAGGGGTAGGGCAGACAAGACTACGTGGAGTCGAATTTACAGCAATTCGTTTCTGTCATTAAAACCTAACTTTCAGCTAATATTTTAGGACTTTTCTTTCACCATAAATAAACTTTCGGAATAATACGCATTATTTAACACAATACTTAGGACATTTGAATTTATATTGATTTCATTTGAACTGTTTTTATTTTAGATTCCGATGTTTGATTTCATTATTGACTACATCTACCAAAGGGGTGTGGTAATTTTATATAATTGCCGGTAAATGTGATTAATTTGAAAGTTTTTATCACCTTTACCACGAGCACAGGTAATTATGCATAGTTCCCGGTAATTATACATAATTATCGCAATATCCGCATTTACCGTAACACATATATCTCTAAACAACTGGTTGGTATCGTATTAATGTTTATTTAATATATTTACCATTGCTGCAAGTGGTGGCTTGTGGTGTACGGATAAGACCTGCAAATAGAAGAAATATTTTTTTTAATAAATAGACATCTTGTTATCAACATATTTATAACTAACTAATGTCATCAGGAAGTTATTCCCACGCAAACAAGCGACCAACACTCAATGACCCTCAGGAACTTGGAGAAAGCGCAGCCAAAACCTAAAACGTTAACGATCTACGTCTGTTTATAAACTAGGACTCATTAGACAACTACGCGAAACTCCAGCTACTACCGTACAACTACGCACACACACAAACCGCTCCTACACAGACGCAAATTCATTCTAAACCCCCCATTTTCCCTCCACTAATGCGGGCCACTAAAACGTAATAAAAAAGTGTACGTCAAACTGACAAGCAACTACTACTCCATTACTATTTTCCCATTCCCTTGCATCCGACGCGAGCTAAAACTGGGCGTAATGAAAAAAAAATCAATAAACCCGCAGTCCGACCTCAGACAGGGAAACATAAATACAATCTCCATTCACCGAGTATAAGCACGCTACACGCACACATCGGCGTACTGCACCCGATTGCAGCGCAACACACGCCGTCACGCACACACTCGCACAGTACTACGATAGTACTATAATGAGTACTATAAACGGCGCTTCATTTTCCGACCTAACTTGCAGCCTACGTATCCGAGCGCCGGTGTAGTACTACGACCTACATCCGACCTTGTTGAGCTTGTGTACGATTTAGAATTGCATAGCAACATCTCGGCTATGAAAACTGTGTATAATATTTTACAATGCAGAAGTAGTGGAGCAAACTGTTCTGTAGGTGGGGTAGATAAGGTTGGTTGTTGAGTGTAGTAAAGTTGTAGATATGACGTTGGTATCCGTTGGAGTTGTAGTGAGACGTCTGCCGAGTCAGACGCGTCTATTTATAGATAGCGATTAAGTTTAGCGCTCGGTGCAGTTAATGGCTGCAGGGAGGCTCGACAGTTGCGAAGCTGTGCCATCGACTGTTGGTTGCAGTTTAATCGATTGTTTATGTAGTGGTTAGACGGCTCCCCGATGAAGTTGTACGAGTTGCTACTTCATTCTGTTGCATCGATTTTTGTTATGCGTGTGGCCGTTTTACACGAATGCCATTTTATTCATGACTTTCAAGGCTTACTTTATCCAGGTTTGGAAAAACTTGTTCGAACCCGTATAGGTTATTTACCTGTGACCTTAATGTTTTAACTGCAGTTTTGAACTTGATTACACGCTATTACAAAAAATCCAAAAATAATATAACCATGTCCGATTGTCCGTTAACTAGTCTAGAAATACATAGTTAAGTCGAAAACTATAGAATTTCCATCGAACAGTATCAGACATGTAGACGACTGGTCTTACTGTATCTTTACCGTAAGAGAAGCGTTAACCGAGATCCGCAGATAAAATAACACATACCGACCGGCTGATCAGATAAGTATTCCGCACCGAACTGCAATGCATTCTGCAAAATTTCACTTGTTTAAGGAAAACCAGCTGATTCCTGCAGATTCTGAAGGATCCATTTCATGCAAACTAAGAGATACAAAATATAGAGGTGTACATTGCGAAAGATTAAAAAAAAATGCGTTAGTTGAGATTCCTTTTAAATTGAATGTACCTCTTGTCAATTTGCTCTTAATCAGCTGCTTAAAGACCCAGAACGGAAAAACAGACAGACAGACATAGTTATATCGAGTAGGTATTCCATTTCAAGGTTTGTAGTTAATATCAAGATGACAACAAACAAAGTTTACCAACACATCGTCCTACATTCGATAACCTATAATCACCGAGGTTGCGCGCACGCAGGCGATGTCAAAGATACCGCGATCATTATCTCAGAACTAACTGATATGTGCTAGTAAACATTTTGTTAGTATACAGTTACCAAGGACTTTATAGACTTGTGACATTCTAAGGTGGTATGAACTGACATGTTATTTAATTTCTATTGAAAAACCCAAGTAAAAGACAAAATGTATCCCGGTTATTTTTAAGTAAATTAATCGAGTGGTATATCAGACAATATGAGAAAACTCTGGTTCTCTTTAAATAATGGTAATTCTAAATTGATAAGTAACTACTTATTAAGTCATTTGTGGTTTGACATCATGTGTAGATGTCATTCGATATCTATTTCATCGTGTGATGTGCTTGATGCTCTTATGTCTAAGTTTTCTCTCTTGTTTTAGTGTCAAAGTTTTCTCAAATCCTTTCTGCTAAAACAGCGGAAAATAGCAAAGCCTATACTTAAATACTCCAAAAGACCTGTATATGCCGACAGAGGGCGGCATTTCTCTCATCACCCATGGGAGAACGGCAGAACATTACATATTCATGTCAAGTACCAAGGTCTAAAAATTGCAATAGTGCATGAATAATGACAGGTTGTCGGACCACCGTTTACCGACGTTAAGTTTTTGCATTTCCCTCCATTACTGGCACAAATTGTGCAGAAAGATAAGCACAGTTCGCACTGTTTTTCAATCCTTAACAAGAAGCTGTTTAATATTTTCTCACGAAAATTTATCATGGAAATTGTTGTTGAATTTCCTTATCCGTGTTACCGTTTTGTTTTACGCTGCATTGGTTTCATATCTCGGTGTTCGTGTATATTGGCATGACTTGTGTGTTGCTACTTATTGGTTACTCACATGGCACTGATATTGCGAGGAATGGGTTATATTTGATTGCAATTACTGCATCTTCTGTCCTTATACAAACTTTATTAGATGTCGGCGCACATTATAGAGATTACAGGAATGGACAACTACCCGTAAATGGAAAGGATTCTCAGGAATAGAACGTGTCGGGGTAAGAGCCATCAAACTTTTTTATATATTTTAAAGACATTTTTCGTTTTCAAAGAAACTTCTATAGGCAGTTCATTCGCAATCCTCAGTGGAAGTATCAAGGCGATATGTTGTAACAATAATGTACCCACCATGCCAATTTCCCGGTTCACAGTGGCCTCGGCAAACCGTTGGGTTTCAGTGCATTACGTCGCGCGGTTACAGTAAAATACCTGTACCATTATAAATAACATGAAAACCGAAATCAATTTAAATCATGCACGTCGATCATACTCGTTTCAGCATTTCATTTGTTTCGCTTTAACGGAATGGGTTAAAATATTACTGTGGAGATTTTTTTTCATGGTCACGAGTTTTGTGCAGACTTTGGTAGGGTTTTTTACCAGTTGCAAATGTCAGTAGACGCTTATTCATTGCAAACAAAATATTTATTTCTATTCTCATAGAGGGCTCTCCATGTTCACACGGATGCTACAAACGTATAGCTTTTAATAAAGGGCAGTCCAATATGAAATCCATTGGGCACACTTGTAGCTAAACTTCCACGTAGGAGCAATATCGTGTGACCGCAACCTAGACCCAGAAGCTATACAATAAACCTTTGTCCGGCACCCGCCACTCATAAAAACAATATTGAAAATTGTCCTTTCTATTACAAATACGGTTCGCCCTACTTGTTGCACTAATGATATCCGTTAGCATTGTGGACAAATATATGACAATTGAAGAGACACAACATGCCATTAAGTCGTTGCCTCTAAATGATACGCTCGAGGCCAGCATTAAACTGAGCTTGGGGAACGAGCTATACAAACTTCATGGTTACACCGTCATTATTGTACAAGACTCTTCATTAACTTAAACGATCATTTGACGGGACCATTTCAAAGAAACAACCAGTCAATATGAATCACTTAGCTATGAACAGACATTAAAAGTTGTGAATTATTTACAGGTCTCTGCCAGTTGCATCCCCGTTAGGAATGTTAATAAACAATAATAGTCAGGCTGAAGAACAATAGGAACCAGTTATCCACTAGGAAGCGTAAAGCCCTAGCTCGAGCAAACGTGATGAATCTCGACATACAATCAGAGTCGTCGTAACAATGTGTGAAATATGTGCGGGGACGTATGAACCTTGGAACACGATGTCTACTCAAGCCTAGGAGCATTCTTCATAAAATCTCAGCTCATCAGCGTGATCCACGTCACAGCCGCCATGTTTAATAGCCTAGAGGTTTATGCAAGTGCTATGCCAATCTAGATAAGGAAGATTAAAATTGACCAGGTTGCTAGTTACGTCAGCGATTGGTCATGGTGTGAGCAGCCCGGTTGACTGGCTTTACGATATTTTGTTTGTCTAGAACTTGCTAATTGGATAGTGCAGTGGCCTGACGACTGAGTACACAGTGCTAGTTTGGTATGACTGTTTGTTTGGTGACGAATGTTTTTGCAACTTAGTAACGTTAGTGTCATGCAGTGAGTGTTCCTTTTTTGTCACAAAACTGAGATTTACAAAATCTTACATGCGGATTGCTGAATTAACACTATGTGAACTGTAAACCCGAGCTCAAAAGAATCCTAAACAAATGGTAGTCAAAACGAATCGCTTATCAACAGTAGTGAATTCAGTCGAAACATAACTTTTGCTATCGTATTTCCTTATAGCGGAACAGTATTACAAAGCGGTGGCTATGATCAACGGATGCTGGTGATAACGACCAGGAATAACATTTTGACCTTACAATATTTCTCAATTAGTTAGTCTGGCGATCGTGGGGCCGGCTGCGGTCGCCAACCCACTGGTGTGTGGTGATACCACCCTTTTTGGGGAGACTTTCGATTTATTATTGAGTAAACATAATTATCCAGCTATTCTGTCTATATTTTTACCAGTAAAAAAGTATCTTGTTGCTAAATAATAGAAGAATAGCGGCCAGTTTCACAGGTTCCACATAAAGTTCTAAATAGCTATCTGACAGATAGTCCCATAGACAATTTCTTATTTTGTTTACTTTCAGCTATCTAGAACTCTTTTTGAAATTTGTGAAACTGACCGTAAGTATCCTTAATCACTGCACAAACAATGAAAGGATGCTCAAATAATTCTCCTAGTCTAATCACATTTCAGAAGGCCATGTACATAAATGTAATTCATAAAATGCAGTAGTTCAATTCAGGAATAAAAATTCCTACGGCAGTTCACCGCGCCTTAAACATTATAGTCGCGGAGTCGGGACACGGCAAGAATGCGCAGTGCGACGGTATCGCCGCATTGTGACACTGATAACGGGAGCTGTGCGTCAGCTCTCCGACTAGATCATCAGCAGATTATAGTGCAGTAGCTTGGCAGATTGAGTGAATGGTTAGCTGTGGAGTTTGACACGGTTTATGTAAAAGAGAACTAAAATGTCAGATGCAAAATGGATAAAAATTAATTATTGCGATTGAATTGAGAAACTCCTTCCTTTTGGGAAATGTTTAAAAATTACAACAACTATGTATTTAATACATTTTTAGGCTAGATTCTTCCGTTTCAATTAATTTAAAAGTTATACTACCTACCAGGTATATAGAACATTGCAATTTTATTCAGGGACTACATAACATTAAAAAAAACGCGTTGAAACTTCGCCTAGAACCCTTCGGATCGTTAAGAAATAAGGGTACTAGAACAAACTAGTAAACAATGATCTTCATATCCATAAATAGATAAGCGTCATAGTAGAGTTATTAATAAAAACAATATAATCAATACTGCATAGAACCTTCCGCGTGCTAAGCCTTCGACTGGTCATTTTCCTTGTACAACTGGTTTGTTTAACAAATTGCAGTTTTATCTTAACACATCAATGTTGCAGTGATCGATTTATCTTCATTTGAAACGCATTTTCAAATAGATTTACCATAAGCATGATCTCTGTGTTGAACTGTACGTACATCTATACTAATATTATAAAGTTGAAGAGTTTGTTTGTTTGAACGCGCTAATCTTNTAAACAATAATAGTCAGGCTGAAGAACAATAGGAACCAGTTATCCACTAGGAAGCGTAAAGCCCTAGCTCGAGCAAACGTGATGAATCTCGACATACAATCAGAGTCGTCGTAACAATGTGTGAAATATGTGCGGGGACGTATGAACCTTGGAACACGATGTCTACTCAAGCCTAGGAGCATTCTTCATAAAATCTCAGCTCATCAGCGTGATCCACGTCACAGCCGCCATGTTTAATAGCCTAGAGGTTTATGCAAGTGCTATGCCAATCTAGATAAGGAAGATTAAAATTGACCAGGTTGCTAGTTACGTCAGCGATTGGTCATGGTGTGAGCAGCCCGGTTGACTGGCTTTACGATATTTTGTTTGTCTAGAACTTGCTAATTGGATAGTGCAGTGGCCTGACGACTGAGTACACAGTGCTAGTTTGGTATGACTGTTTGTTTGGTGACGAATGTTTTTGCAACTTAGTAACGTTAGTGTCATGCAGTGAGTGTTCCTTTTTTGTCACAAAACTGAGATTTACAAAATCTTACATGCGGATTGCTGAATTAACACTATGTGAACTGTAAACCCGAGCTCAAAAGAATCCTAAACAAATGGTAGTCAAAACGAATCGCTTATCAACAGTAGTGAATTCAGTCGAAACATAACTTTTGCTATCGTATTTCCTTATAGCGGAACAGTATTACAAAGCGGTGGCTATGATCAACGGATGCTGGTGATAACGACCAGGAATAACATTTTGACCTTACAATATTTCTCAATTAGTTAGTCTGGCGATCGTGGGGCCGGCTGCGGTCGCCAACCCACTGGTGTGTGGTGATACCACCCTTTTTGGGGAGACTTTCGATTTATTATTGAGTAAACATAATTATCCAGCTATTCTGTCTATATTTTTACCAGTAAAAAAGTATCTTGTTGCTAAATAATAGAAGAATAGCGGCCAGTTTCACAGGTTCCACATAAAGTTCTAAATAGCTATCTGACAGATAGTCCCATAGACAATTTCTTATTTTGTTTACTTTCAGCTATCTAGAACTCTTTTTGAAATTTGTGAAACTGACCGTAAGTATCCTTAATCACTGCACAAACAATGAAAGGATGCTCAAATAATTCTCCTAGTCTAATCACATTTCAGAAGGCCATGTACATAAATGTAATTCATAAAATGCAGTAGTTCAATTCAGGAATAAAAATTCCTACGGCAGTTCACCGCGCCTTAAACATTATAGTCGCGGAGTCGGGACACGGCAAGAATGCGCAGTGCGACGGTATCGCCGCATTGTGACACTGATAACGGGAGCTGTGCGTCAGCTCTCCGACTAGATCATCAGCAGATTATAGTGCAGTAGCTTGGCAGATTGAGTGAATGGTTAGCTGTGGAGTTTGACACGGTTTATGTAAAAGAGAACTAAAATGTCAGATGCAAAATGGATAAAAATTAATTATTGCGATTGAATTGAGAAACTCCTTCCTTTTGGGAAATGTTTAAAAATTACAACAACTATGTATTTAATACATTTTTAGGCTAGATTCTTCCGTTTCAATTAATTTAAAAGTTATACTACCTACCAGGTATATAGAACATTGCAATTTTATTCAGGGACTACATAACATTAAAAAAAACGCGTTGAAACTTCGCCTAGAACCCTTCGGATCGTTAAGAAATAAGGGTACTAGAACAAACTAGTAAACAATGATCTTCATATCCATAAATAGATAAGCGTCATAGTAGAGTTATTAATAAAAACAATATAATCAATACTGCATAGAACCTTCCGCGTGCTAAGCCTTCGACTGGTCATTTTCCTTGTACAACTGGTTTGTTTAACAAATTGCAGTTTTATCTTAACACATCAATGTTGCAGTGATCGATTTATCTTCATTTGAAACGCATTTTCAAATAGATTTACCATAAGCATGATCTCTGTGTTGAACTGTACGTACATCTATACTAATATTATAAAGTTGAAGAGTTTGTTTGTTTGAACGCGCTAATCTTAGGAACCACTGGTCCGATTTGAAAAATTCTTTCAGTGTTAGATAGCCCATTTATCGAGGAAGGCTAGAGACCTAGAAAGAAGGCTATAGACTTTTTATTCGGGTGCGTCGAGTAGGTCCCACGAGACGCGGGTTATACCGCTGGTAGAAGCTAGTACCTATTAAATATTTACGACAGCTTAGTTTAATTAGTTGGTGAAATTATTTAGTTTTTTTTTTTATATTTGTTGTCTTGCTTGTGTTACCATTTAGCATAAATCTGACAAATAATGCTGATTTTTTATTTATTTATTTCGTATTTTTTTTAATAACTTAAACATCCTATAACACTTCCTCGTCATCAAGTTATTATTTGTACTATTTTAAGGAAAAACTTCTATTATAGAGTTCTTTTTTCAGAACTGGCCTTATAGAACACAGGTTTATAGTATTGACCATTAAATAAAACATTCTCTTACCTAACAAGGAGTACACATGATATCTACTTAACCAAACCCATGTTTGCGTCACGGCACCATGATCCGAATAATGTACGTCACACCATGGTGGCGACATAATATTCTTTTTTATACCATAATAAGTCAATTTCGGACACCCATGTTTATTTTAAGGGCGCTCCGTGCCTTAATTTATATTAAATTATTTTGTTGTTATATTTCAATGACTGTATGAAGTTCACACGTGTTATGTTGTTATTTTAACATTTACTCAATAAAAGTAATAGTGGGTTTGGGTTATTGAGTTGCTGGTCAATGGCTATTGTTGGTTTTTGGTTGGTAGTTTGTAGAAGAGCGTTTTATTACCGCAATATGATTTAGCTTGGTCTCATCTCTACCGTCATATATTTGACTATCAAAAAATGCAATTAAAGTTGTTTTATGCATAAATGCATTTATTCCAAAAATGAAAAAAGAATTTTCAACAAAATTCAATCACGATTTTTCATTAACATGTCTTATTTTCAATCGAACTGAAAGCAACGAAATTATTGTCATTGCAATGTTAAAATAACATACATATTGTATGTTTGTCATTTACACGGTACCAAAAGATCTTATAAAAGAGAGCGAAAAATAAATAATCAAAAATTATGATCAATATTAAACTTTCGATCGAAAGAGAACAGCTCTATAACATTATATTTACGCCCGACCTGAGAGCAATTATCGTAAAAAAAAATGAAAAAAAAATCACGTATATCTGTTACAAAAACGTACAATCTTTATTGAATTGCCAATGTTATGATTACGATCGTATTAATCCAACACTTTTGCGAAAAAAAAAGGCAAAAAAAACATGTAATATATTTTAAACTCAATTTGCAGGCAATTTCATATTTTTATTTTAATAATGACATTAATGAAGACTGGAGTACCTATGTATATTTCAATTTAATTTATACGTACTCTTTTTGAAAATTAATTCGATATTTTATATAAGCCTTTCCATTTTCAGATTGAAACCCATTTCAATTTCATTACTAAAATAATTGGATGCTGTGAAAACTTCAATGTGAAACGATAATATTTCCAAATTAAATCCAATCAGACGAGTACAGTTTTAAGCAGGATTCACGCAATTTGATCAATAAAAAGTAACGATAGCAATAGCAATTTCTTTCACTTTCTCTGCAATCGTTATTAGAAAATATTTTGTAAGAATCCACTTTCGTAGAAAAGGGATCATTCCCACGACACACTCACCCCAATTTGGTGTCCAAAAGAAACGTTTCATTCACAACATATGCTCGTCTGGCGACCCTTAATCATCAAACTGTCATCTGCGAGGTGGTCCAGGAAAAAACCAAATAAATCTCTTCGAGCCTTAAAAAAATTCACTTAGCATTTTACACATTCATAAAAGTATAGGAGCAACAAAATGTAGACAACGATGATGATGGTATCGCAAGGTTCAACGTCCAACGCTGCGTTTGTACGTGTTAATTTGAAGATGTTCCTTATACAGGATGGATGGAGTGTGAACTATTTATGTTTGTAGTGATCTGTGATGGAAGAGGGTAGGGTGCAGGTCACTAACGGGTCTCGGTGAAAAAACTCAGCTCACGACTCCCGAGTGATTGGTGTCTAAGAAAAAATGTGGTAAGACAGAAATGGTGAATGCTATGGGTTCCGTGAATATTCTACAACAAAATATAAAGCTAAGGTTGTCATTGAGGTGCTTGTGTTTTGAATAACAGGGATAAAAATTAAGACGGAATAATTGCAACAGAGAGAGAAACTACTTAATGAAGACGAGAAGAGAATACTCAATCAAAAAATGTAAACTAACACAAACTTCTTGTAACTATGTAGTAAAACATATCATCTAAAAGAAATAAACTATCTATACATATAAAAATCAATGTCCTGACTCATTCACTGACTCAACAACGCAGGACCCAAACCCGTGAACCTACAAAGCTGGCAGACGCTTACAAATTGGGCTTTGAACCACGACCCGTGGAACTCCAAAAACTATTGAACTTGGGCGAAAAAACGAGGCGAGCTTCTAAGAACCGTCTCGCTTCGTGATTGAATCTTTCATCTAAGACCGTCAGATAGATGTATAGTTACTTAATAGTTTTTTATAGTTTTATGAAGGCTTATTAGTTGTTTTTTTGACGGTTCAATGATGTTGGCGATGGACACTGAAGCTGAGGTTATTCGAATCATGTCTTGAGTAACGGATTATGACAATTGGTAGTCTTGATGGATGGACCCATTGAATGGTGTTAAAACATCACTTTGTTTTGATAGAATATGGACTAGACTACGAGTTAATGTTGGATGAGGAAGCAACAACATATTCTGCATCTGAAAGAATCAAGAGGAAACTCTATTTTATTTCAATAAATGCTACCCTCTGTCTGCCTAACTTCTCTTCTCTTAAAACTGGTATCTGTTTGTAAAGATACTCTCAAAAATAATACACAAGAATATTTTATCCTTTATAATTCAATCACATGAAAATTGAGAATCGTAAAAAGGGGCACGGCGAATAAAAAAGCTAGATCATACAAATTATACAGTATCTTTTAATCCCATTGAATTAAAAGGATAAAGGGTATTATTTCCATAACATTATACGTTTACATTAATACTAAACACTAGAGGATATCCGGTATTTTTTCGATCAATTCTTGGGTCCCACGCCCACAACACAACGAAAGTAAAATATTTTTTATCGATAACATTACAAAATTAAACCCCACGTTACATTTATCTGTTGAAGAGAGTAGACAGTCGGAAACAGATCTTATCGAATTGAGCTTCGTTCACAATTGATTTTTTGTCGTAAAAATCCTTCGCATTTCTACCTGGGTTTGCGCAAACAGCTTTTGGGATTTGTTCGTTCCCGTCATCGCGTTAGTGAAAACCTCGTTGCAGCGGTACCGGACAGAACAGTAAATCAATGGTGAGAAGAGCATTTATCTAACAGCGATTGTCAAAACACACACACAAATCAAATTCGTGAGTGACCAAACGACAGGCGCGACAATGGAACTTCCGCTCCTAAAAACCGACAAAAGCTTTAATCGCTCCGGTCGGACCAAATCAACCGTATGTTGTGGTAGGGCCTCCATTGTCATCGTGACACATTGTTTTTTATCAACAAAACGTATAAGGTGTGAAACGACGTCTAATCCCTTATTAAGTAAACGAACGCGAGCATACAAAAAAACTCGTGTCAATTTAAAAGCAATAAAATCGTCGGTACATGAGTTATCTGGAGTGGCGAGCGGTAAAGAAAGCCGATATATCTAAAATGCGTAAAACGGGTTCTGATAACACACTCGGTCCGGTAACGAGTGGCCCTTTCGAACTTTCACACGGAGTGCACATGTACGTACATCTCGTACAACGGATGTCGTCGCAATTACGAACGGCTGCGATTATTATTGCGCGGTATTGTGCGGCCAAATTACAGCATCTCGGCTTCCCATCCGGTCTAACGCTGGCAGCGTGACAAACGAGACTGGATCTTATCACCGAATTGCCAGATATCAAATTGTTGTGTGGATGACGGCAACGTTTGAGATGGCGCGGCGGTGAACAGGACGCGAGGACGACGCTCGCGATAGACGAGCTAATAAGGGCCGGACAAATCGCAGGTGAATCAAATGGAACAATCGCCGAGCGCACAATGCCGTCTCGACGAGATCATACCGCGCGGACACCTGCGGTGGCTGCGTCAAAAGGCAAACTTCTGATTTATGGGCCCAAACATAAACGATGCGCTTTAGTGATATGCTCCGGAGAAAATCGCGCCTTTCTACATTCACAAAAGCGTGTTCGAACTTGTTCAGCGATCAATGTGTCCATCCGACTGTGAGGACGCGAGATTTTGTTTTCATATCTCTCGAATAATGCAGCTGCATACAAAAGCGACAGCCAGAGTTGGCAAATGTATGAATTATTGTTTGAATGGGACGGATTTCTAGAACTTGTCTTTGACTTTGGACGGTGATTCCTGTAATTTGCACAATGAATGTTGATTTAGTACACCTGCATTGTGCATGCGCGTTTTTGCTAGGTTTCGCGACAAAAGTGTCGGATGCATAGCTACTGGGAGCAATCACCCCTGCAGTAGAAGGTACGCGGCGGGGACGCGCCGTGAGTCAGAGCCCTCGGTGACCCGGTTCGCATGCAGCATCGCCGCGCGCGCGCTAAGCTGCGTCTTATATGACGCGGAATTTATTGGCTTCAGGCACGCCCCGCCGATAAACTACTTGCTTCAGCACACAACTCAAATCATTCACTCCATGACGTAAGCAACACATTTAGGAATTCTGACCTACAATTCCCGAGATGAGTTGGCACAAAATCTAGGCATCATTCGTGTATTATCTATTGGTATGACGGCTCATTAGTCTCTGGCTGACTGCTCCGGTTGAGATATTTGCACAAACATGGTTGGCGATCTGATAACTTTGATTGATGGCCAGTCCTTTAATGAGGTGTTGCCTTGGCAACTACTATTCAATTCATTACACAATACATACAGATAATGTAGCGTCCCTCTAGTAAGTGAAATTACCTATCGTGAAGTATGCGCTGAGTGGGCCAAGTATGGGCCATGAATAAGCACTTTATCGAAGAAGAGGGGAAGTATCATTACATTCCCTACTTTAACTCCCGTTTTCAGAATTTTGATAAATCAGGAATAGGAAAATATAAATACATATGCCGTATAAAACTTTGAATTTAGAAGGGAATTTACCACTTGTACTCCACGACACCACCCCACCAGATCCAACGAGCCTATTGGGCATTTCGAAGACACTATAAATCCGTAAAATCAGCACATAATTATGAGAAGCAGCTCATGACCGTCATGTAAACGTCGCAGGAGTGGAACACAGCCGGCGTCCGGTCGGGCCGGTACAGCAGATGCCGCGCCGACCTTGCGCGCACGCATAGCCATATAACCATATATCACGAGCGATAGCAGCCTGTAGGAATGTAATGCAGCCTCTATTTTAAGCTGCCTTTATCGTTCGCTTGTATTTCTGCAATGGACGACATAGATCGGAGTGTGAAGCGGTTTTCGTTAAGGTAAAGGAAGGATATACGTTAGGCGTCGAATCGAAGACAAAACAAAAGGTACACACTACCTTTACGTGGCAACGAATTTTTGATTTTCATGTGGAGTGATCGAGTCTACATGTAACATAAGACTTGTCTGTTTTTGCTAAGATACTGATTAAATTGAGATTACTGATTGTTTCAAGCTATGTTACGAATACCCAACAAACCCATACCTTACGGTGGCAAAGAAGTTCATATTCGTTACTCCGTTCTTGAACAGACAATTTACTCTAAAGATACCTACACTAAAACGAAAATATTTAATACCCGTGTACTCAAACAACTCAAGAACCCAATAAACAATAAGATCGACGAAAAGATATAGTTTAATCAATATTTCAACGACAAAAAACCACAATAAAGCGTAGCATTTATTCGATTCTCGTTGTAAATGTCATAATAAACTCCATAGCGAGATAATAATACTGCAGTGTACGGGTTAAGGTCAAAACATCCCGTAAAATAATGTAATTGGAAAAAAATGAATTCTAGATGTAAATGTCATGCCGCAAGCGTACAGTGGAAATGGTTATGTGGTTTTATGGTGAAAAAAATATAATTATAATGAACAAGATCATTGTAGGGTTGGGTATCGCGAAAATAATTGTGTCGGCTTTTACTGTGAGGTTGATTAAGAGCTAGTATCTGTTGTTAAAGATATAAAGGCTTATTACTTCTGGATTGAACATGAACTGGAAATTATTTTCTACAGTTCATAACAATCACATGATAATACATTTATTGTGATTAATCAAGAAGCTACCAATAAACATATGATTACCTATCTGAGTCAAAAACTGACCAAAAAGATTTATTCTGAGAATCCATTCAAAATGTGTCCTTGGCCTTTGCAAGAGGTATCTACTAAAGTATGCAGAATTCAACATCGTGATGAACAATAACTACCTGGGTTTTCTTTCTCAAACTGACCACGCGTAGGTGTCTCAGCTTACCAGCGAATTTCCACAAACGATGACGTCATTATCCATGAATAACTTGGTTTTTCGGCTGGTTCACGACATGAGTCATTCATACAAAACAGCTGTATTATTTTGATAAAGATACTACAGTTTTTATTGAGATCCAATGTCTGACTTATCGCGATGTTCGATCAGAAGCCGAAGCACCGAGAATGGTGATAATGACTTCTTGCTCAACATCATCATTTGGCTGACGATGATGCGGCTAAAATAAGGGGTGTACCTGTGTATCTTATAAAGACTTACCTACGTGGCTACTTAAATTGATAGATGTGTTGTGTCGAAAGGTAAAGCTGAAATTCGTAGCCTATTATTTTTTGAAAGAAACAACCGAAAGCTTTAATAATGAGAGAATCTCGAAAAATCTAAATCGAATGCCTAGAAAAGAAATAGCCCTAATTCGTAAATTTTATGTCCATCTGAACCCAATTATCTGTATCGGACTGTACTACAAAAATCCTTATCATACCTATGAATCATTATTCCACGAACGCAAAAAATAACGTACTATTGAACCACATCCTCTTAATTATCCTGCAACAGATATTCTAGTACAAAATTAATCAGCAGTTAATGTATTTATCATTGCCGAAGACCGCCCATTTGTAGCTAATCAACCATAATTATAATCACGCAACGGAACAATCTGTTGGAACAAAACGACTAGTTACACTTGCTGGAAAAAAACAATAAAATCTATCACCCGAATTGTGGGGCTTATAAACAAAAACTGTACTATGATGACTTTTTAATTTATTTGGGACGTAGCGACAGGGTGTAATGACGTCGAAGTTTGGAAAAAAGTGGTCGGATGACGATGCCGTTAGATGCCGGGATGGGCCAAGGTTAGCTGCATAAAAAATGTGATGAGGATAAAGACAGGTTTGAGACTAGCTACTATGTAACAGATGTATTTGGTTTGAATGAAACTTACACCAAATTTAACACCCTGACGGTTAAGTCTTGGCATATTTGTAGTTAAGGTTGGTGAACCATAGCAAGAAGGGCTTTTAAATGGTAGGAATGAGGGCATAAAGTGCACAAAGCTACAAATCTTGTCTATAACTATAAATTGTATATAATTCCCCGTCTTCGGATTCAAAGCTATGGAAGAGAAAACATAGTCAATCCATCACAGATAGCAGTACATTAGGCGACCTATTACTCCTGATACAATGTTGCCACCATCATCTAGAGAACCCACATACCAAGATCCTGTTACTCTACACGATAATTATACTAAGATACATACGGTTAACCTTTGAATACCGAGGGGTTTAAATTGTGGGGTATTGTTTGTGGCAGTACGTCAATTATCAATGATCATAGCTAGAAAGTTCTATTGCTTGAAGTGATAGCTGCGTATGCTATCGATTGTCAATTGTTTACTGTTTAACAGATTAGTGAAAAAAGAAAAGGATGAAACGGGTCGAGACATAACATCGGTTGAATATAGGTGAAAGTGAAGGTGACTAGTATAGGTCAAGGAACTAGCCCGTAACCCTCAAAAGAGAAAGCTGGGAATTGTTCCACAAAAAAGGATAGCTCTACAAATTGAAGCCGAATAGGAATCTAAGAAGTAGGAACACAATATACCACAAATGTAATGCATGATAAAAGCAGAGCCGCCTTTGAGAATGCTAATGTTGTGGCTCTTTTTATGACGACACTATCCGAAATTGTTAAGACAAAAAAAGGAACAAATGCAATAAACTTATCTACAGCAATCACAGAAAAAATCAAACGCAGATACAAAACGGTACAAAATTATAAATATTTATGAAGTGACATCCTCCGGTTAGGCTGTTGGGTTCCATTCACCAAATGTCGCTATCTATTTACATTGTTATCGGCAGTTATCGAGGGTCGCCTTCGAGGAAGCCAGGGTTATCGATATGAGTGCCGACTTTGTGATAAACCAATCATGAGAAGGGATTTCTGAGGATTGCGTGACCATTTCGGATGTAAATTATAATGTGTGTACAGTGTTAGATGTTTGTGTTTGTACCAAATCTTGACTTGATATTGTCAGTTACTTTTTCAGTTAACATATTAATGTCGTTGTTGTATTCTTTGCGATTCTTCGACGACCTTAAACAATAATAAAAAATGTAGTTATTTGATATGTAAGACTGCATCTACCATGAGTACCGTGACTCATCCATTCATGGGTCCCCGTTAGTCAGACAAGCAGTCATGACGATACACCTATAAAATGGCAATAACACAGCAATATCAGATGTTTAATTTATCTTGTGTACCTAAGTGTAATCAAGACTCACACTTTATTAGCCTATTGCATTAGTCGTAAAGTCAACAGCTAATGATTCAAAAACCGTTATTCCGGGATCAGTTACAAATATACATAGAGAACTAGACGTGAATTGGGACGGTGATAAACCTCCCATTTCGCCCTTTAAACATTGGTCAGTTGTTCTAAATCTACCCACACAATGTCTTTAAGTTTATTTGCTGTCCAATTGAGATAAAGACGAGCAATAAAATGGTGCATGTGAACCCTTTAGACTCCCACCTGATAAATAACAATGGTCTGAGGTAATCGTGCAAGTTTTGCGAGTTTGTCATAAGAATGGCGCAGAACTAAACGAGATAATAAACAAAATTGTTTCAATGGACCTGGGTCATAAGGATGTTGTAACGTTTCTAATTCAGATCCTTAAAAGGAAATCGGTTTCCTAAATGTCTCTCAGATACATTTTTGGAATGGGCTTTACAATATCCTTTTGGCATAAAAGTGTACAGAAGTCAAACTACCAACTTTTGATGACTTCGATTTAGTAGCGTTATAAATTCCTGAGCAAGGTTTCCTTATACTTATATTTGATTTTTTTCTGGAGGTATATTCGATATACTTAAGAGGAATACTATAAAGGAATTTCAAAAATTACAATCAGATACGGTACCACAATCACCAAAGTTGCTAGATACAGATGAGGAAAATAGCAATTATTTTAATAAAACGATACCGTTTGTCCAGTATATTAACGTTACCGCGAAGTATCTCACCAAATTATCTATCACAAAAACATTTAATTGTATCCAAATGGGACCCCTTCACCATTTAGATCGGAGTGAAAACTTTCGATTTGAAGCCTGAAACCGCAAACTTTATTGACAAAGGGAATTTTCTAATCTTCTCTGAGAATTTTGTGGTTAAAGTTCTACTTGTTAAATACATTAAACATTATTTATTTACTATTGTAAATATTGGTAGTCCATTACCACACAGTGGATATAAATTAGAATGTGATAACTTTCGTAAAAACACTATTTGGTAAACTATTCTTATATACACAGCTTCAATCTAATATAGCGCATCAAACCATAAAAATACAGGTAAGTTCTAAATACCATAAAATATAACTAGATGTAAAAACCGTGAGCACTAGACATTTCTGTGCACACCTTTCCTCACATTCTCCAGGACTGACAGCTATGCTAACAGTTAACACTCAAAAGTGCAATTCAATTCCTCCCTTTGTAACTCCCGAATTGAAAATCAAAAAAGTATTTCCCCATTTTCGTTTAACAACATCAACAAAGCAGCCTGAACGAAGCGTCAAGTTCAAAACCGTGAATGAATCAACAACCGTTATTTAATTGCCAATATAAATTTGTCGCCGTCCATTCCGCGGCGCTTTTGGCGAAAATAAACTTAAATTCGAAGTTACAACCAAAAGCAAAAACTTCAATTTCTCAGAAAGTGATTGTGGCGAACAGGAAAAGGAGGTCCGAAACTTTTTAATCCTATTTATATTTCTTTAATTGGCTTAGAACACGAATGGAAATTAATTAAGCTTATTGTTAATAACGAAGATGATTCGGCGTTTTATGTGCGTCATACTATTACGAATTGTACTAGATTGTAAAGCAATTGAACTGAATTGGTGGTAAAAACTATCACGATTTGCACGATCAATCAAATTATCAGTCGTCAGTATCTGTAGTCATTTATTGCAAAATTGAGCGGCCTACCAAAGATTGAAGCCTCTATAATAAACTAGAAGCTTTCCAACAAAAAATTGTTCGTAATTGTAAGTAGCTAAACAAATAAATATGTAGTTAAAACAACATAACTCACCGTAGTTGTTATGAAGGGGCCGCCTCCAACCTCATCTGGAACCAAAAACAAACATGATTTCAAATTAAGGGATAATGAAGTGTCGGCGTTTTAGGGTTCCGTTTGAAGAACAAACACCTTTCTTTCAACAGTTTTAAGTTCTTTTATTATTGTATTACAGTATTTAGTGCCCTAAAGCATTCGCAAGAGGCCGGAATTATAGCGACAACAACGGTGCTTTTAGCTTCAAGATTTTAGATTATTTTCAATATTTTTGTAGTTTTACATGCATGCAATTTCAGTGAAACAGCTCTTAATTGGTGAAATATATGATGCTCTCTAAGGACAAAATTAATTAATTGACGAGCACAAACACGATTTCCAACAACTTTTCTGTTATCACAAGGAACCTTATGTTTACCACACAGTTCGTGGATAGCCATATTTTTTCCAGTGCATCGTGTCCACAGTTCACCGCTTCGCCGCCGTAGCGTGACGATATAACTAGCCATGCTTGTTCTAACCTGGAGCCGGTCATCAATTCATCATCACCACACAACTACTTCACACTGGGCTTTACAAAAAAAATAATATAACTTACAACTCGTGTAGATAATGTAATCAGCCTAACTACACCCACCCGTTTTCTACCTCTAAGAACTTCAGCGTTTAGTGTCTTATAATGAAGTGTCGTGTACAAGTAATAAACCAGACTGTCTATCGGACCGCTTCCGAGAATGCATGTATGAAATCCCAATGACACTTAGCAATAAACCTTGCGATCACTGGACAATCCAATTCAAGAATGTTCCATCATAAAAAGTACAGCTAAAGATGAAGAGAATGACCGCAGGCAAGAAACGATCACAACTCACAGGTAACAATTATAGACAGCACAACACATCGCTTTAATCATAGGAACGTTCGAATTAATGAAACTCCAGGCTAAATCGTTGCAACGCTCATAAAACATAGTCGTAAAATAATATTCAGAAATGCCATCGCCGGCTGTTCTCACGGTGTATACATATAGAACCCATATTATGTACGAGCAATTAAGAGGTACATCATATAAAAATGATTGCTAGACATCACACGATCCTTTTATAGACGTCGATGTTCATACACTGGGCTAGTGCCAAAAAAATATAAAAAACGAAGCGATCATTGATCTGCAGCATCACAAATTGATAATGTATACAGGCGTTCAATTTATTATCATGTCCAAACCTAAATATGATGTGATAATACAAAAAGCATGTAATATAAGTTTGGTTGCTAACACGAATATGTTACGTCAGTATATTATTGTAGTAACTGTCGTCCATCTGCCTGAATTAGATGATCAAACGAACTCAGATGTTGATACTCCATCATCAGAATTTAAAACCGTGTCACAGTTATAGCTTGATTCTTGGGAATAACGTTTATCATCACGATATTATTAATAAATTTATCACCATACATTACCAATTAGCGCTAATTAGACATCGTTTATCATTTTGTTATTCTACATATTTTTAACCAGGAAGAGCTTGGTTAATGAAACTAACCTAAACTTTATAACTTAACTGATCTTTATAGCGTTTTAAATATCCGAAATGGTCTTAAGGTCAGCTTTCGGAACTTCCGCTGAACATTAATCTATACTAATATTATAAAGCTGAAGAGTTTGTTTGATTGTTTGTTTGAACGCGCTAATCTCAGGAACTACTGGTCCGATTTGAAAAATTATTTTAGTATTAGATAGCCCATTTATTGAGGAAGGCCATAGGCTATTTTTTATCCGGGTGCACCGAGTAGTTCCCACGGGACGCGGGTGAAACCGCTAGCAGAAGCTAGTGACATATAAATAGTTTATCGAGCTCAGAATTTAAGTCAAAGAAATCAGACAGTAAAGTTGATGAACAGGTTTTGAACCATACAAAAGATATTGTACTTAGTATATTTACCCGATGACCATAAGGAAACAATAAACTTATCTAACAAGATGACGAATACAAATTACCAACATTATCGATGCAAGTAAGTATTCGATTACTCAGCCATGACCACATATGCTATTATTTATAACACCATGCATATGCAAATGTTACAAGAAACAATAAAATTCCCTTTATTGGTTTCTTGAGAAAACGTCGACATCTCATAAATTTACCAATTAAGACTAAAAATATGTGTCACACAATCTTATCACGTTTAAAAATAACATAATTATTGGTATCATGTAGTATCAGCTACAAGTGTTATGTACTGAGTCATGTATGCGCCTGCGCTCAAATGGCTAGTCGGTGACTCAAGTGTTTGCCAAACGGCTGCATATTAATGTAGTTCCATGGAAATCTAATCATACAGGATAACATGTAAATATTTTGGCAAATTATCTTGGTCTTATTTGCTTAGCTTTAGGTGTTGTAGGAAACTTGCTCGAAAAATATTGTGTAATCATGAAGTAATACTATCGAAAATAAACTCATACTTTAAGTGAGCTGGGTTTCCAATTTCATCATAGTACATCGCCAGTCAATTAGACNATGATGCTCTCTAAGGACAAAATTAATTAATTGACGAGCACAAACACGATTTCCAACAACTTTTCTGTTATCACAAGGAACCTTATGTTTACCACACAGTTCGTGGATAGCCATATTTTTTCCAGTGCATCGTGTCCACAGTTCACCGCTTCGCCGCCGTAGCGTGACGATATAACTAGCCATGCTTGTTCTAACCTGGAGCCGGTCATCAATTCATCATCACCACACAACTACTTCACACTGGGCTTTACAAAAAAAATAATATAACTTACAACTCGTGTAGATAATGTAATCAGCCTAACTACACCCACCCGTTTTCTACCTCTAAGAACTTCAGCGTTTAGTGTCTTATAATGAAGTGTCGTGTACAAGTAATAAACCAGACTGTCTATCGGACCGCTTCCGAGAATGCATGTATGAAATCCCAATGACACTTAGCAATAAACCTTGCGATCACTGGACAATCCAATTCAAGAATGTTCCATCATAAAAAGTACAGCTAAAGATGAAGAGAATGACCGCAGGCAAGAAACGATCACAACTCACAGGTAACAATTATAGACAGCACAACACATCGCTTTAATCATAGGAACGTTCGAATTAATGAAACTCCAGGCTAAATCGTTGCAACGCTCATAAAACATAGTCGTAAAATAATATTCAGAAATGCCATCGCCGGCTGTTCTCACGGTGTATACATATAGAACCCATATTATGTACGAGCAATTAAGAGGTACATCATATAAAAATGATTGCTAGACATCACACGATCCTTTTATAGACGTCGATGTTCATACACTGGGCTAGTGCCAAAAAAATATAAAAAACGAAGCGATCATTGATCTGCAGCATCACAAATTGATAATGTATACAGGCGTTCAATTTATTATCATGTCCAAACCTAAATATGATGTGATAATACAAAAAGCATGTAATATAAGTTTGGTTGCTAACACGAATATGTTACGTCAGTATATTATTGTAGTAACTGTCGTCCATCTGCCTGAATTAGATGATCAAACGAACTCAGATGTTGATACTCCATCATCAGAATTTAAAACCGTGTCACAGTTATAGCTTGATTCTTGGGAATAACGTTTATCATCACGATATTATTAATAAATTTATCACCATACATTACCAATTAGCGCTAATTAGACATCGTTTATCATTTTGTTATTCTACATATTTTTAACCAGGAAGAGCTTGGTTAATGAAACTAACCTAAACTTTATAACTTAACTGATCTTTATAGCGTTTTAAATATCCGAAATGGTCTTAAGGTCAGCTTTCGGAACTTCCGCTGAACATTAATCTATACTAATATTATAAAGCTGAAGAGTTTGTTAGTTTGTTTGTTTGAACGCGCTAATCTCAGGAACTACTGGTCCGATTTGAAAAATTATTTTAGTATTAGATAGCCCATTTATTGAGGAAGGCCATAGGCTATTTTTTATCCGGGTGCACCGAGTAGTTCCCACGGGACGCGGGTGAAACCGCTAGCAGAAGCTAGTGACATATAAATAGTTTATCGAGCTCAGAATTTAAGTCAAAGAAATCAGACAGTAAAGTTGATGAACAGGTTTTGAACCATACAAAAGATATTGTACTTAGTATATTTACCCGATGACCATAAGGAAACAATAAACTTATCTAACAAGATGACGAATACAAATTACCAACATTATCGATGCAAGTAAGTATTCGATTACTCAGCCATGACCACATATGCTATTATTTATAACACCATGCATATGCAAATGTTACAAGAAACAATAAAATTCCCTTTATTGGTTTCTTGAGAAAACGTCGACATCTCATAAATTTACCAATTAAGACTAAAAATATGTGTCACACAATCTTATCACGTTTAAAAATAACATAATTATTGGTATCATGTAGTATCAGCTACAAGTGTTATGTACTGAGTCATGTATGCGCCTGCGCTCAAATGGCTAGTCGGTGACTCAAGTGTTTGCCAAACGGCTGCATATTAATGTAGTTCCATGGAAATCTAATCATACAGGATAACATGTAAATATTTTGGCAAATTATCTTGGTCTTATTTGCTTAGCTTTAGGTGTTGTAGGAAACTTGCTCGAAAAATATTGTGTAATCATGAAGTAATACTATCGAAAATAAACTCATACTTTAAGTGAGCTGGGTTTCCAATTTCATCATAGTACATCGCCAGTCAATTAGACCATCATCATCAGTGGCCTCTAACATCTATGACAGATGATTGAAACAGCAACCGTGTTAATTTATTTGCTTTTGGCACTTGCGCTGGTGGCTAACAAGGCCTATACGGGAGCGACAACGCCGGTCGCAATGTCGACAAACGAATTGTGTTCCCGGTGACGTTGGAGGTTGTGCCATTCGTTGGTGACGTAGGTCGCGCTTTTGGGGGAGCAGATGATTAATTTATTAATTAATTAGACCAACGTTGCATACTATAATAAGTAAGATCAGTTTCCACTAGTCTAAAAAACCCAGTCCAAGTTTAGGTGCAATACAACATACACTTAAACCACTTGGTACCTACATCGACCTTGGACCAGACATACCACCAAAATTCCTTTCATTTAACCAACTCACGAACTATAGCCCAGCAACGGCTTTAAACTGCTTTCAACCAGCTCAGAACAAACTAGGCAAATAGAGCAATTACTGGTCCGAACCTAGACCTTAATGGTTCTACAAAAAATGCCCAACAGACTATCAAGTTGCCAAATACTAATACATTAGTTGCCTTTCTAAATGCAGTAAAAGAGTAGGAAGATTGTTGTAAAACGGAACGGAAGCTAGGGGTCACGGCCGTCGGAGCAAGCTGGCCGTTTAATTAATTTATCAGGAAAGACTCGACAAAATGTAAAAGGTATTTCTTCCTGGTTCGCCGACCACCGGTATTTAATAACAGCTGATTTTGTGCTTTTTGTTGTAAACGCGGAATCGGTGTCGTGTACATTGTTGTACGTCGAAGATTAATAATACTAGCATTATATCTCTTGGGAAAAGAGAAGCCACTTCCCTTAAAGAACGTCCTCAAATATATCGAGTTTAATTTTGTAATTATAATACGGATTATAATACGGTGCCCACAACTTAACTAACTTTATTTAGCGGCGCGTATGCCAAAGAAAATAGTATATCTAGTATTTGAAGTCTGGACTTTAGCCCTAATCGAATCAGTGAAGCCAAGACACCCGATCCTCGACAACCAGTTCAACGTACCGCAACGAGTAATTATCCACATGTAATTAAAAACCAATTGGTAATCGCTGGCCGTACATCAAGCAATCATGTACATAATTCGTGACAACGCCTTCTAATTCAATTTCGGCCGTCTTGGGTCGTCGGCATAGTTTTTCGTAAACTGATTTGAACCGATGACCCTCGCTTCCGCTGGGAGAAGCATGGGTGGTAGATACACTACTTGGCTATGCTCGGCAGCGACCTCTGAACCCTGAGTCAAGCAATACAAAGCGGTACGGATGTCAGAGTCTCCGAGTTCGCAGAAAGGATGTAGGCATAAAGCGACGAAGCTGTTATGATTCATTTGCAAACGAACAGTTGGTCTGCATTCATGAATGATGATGTGATCTTAGATTTTTGTATGTACTCGCTTTTTGTCAACTGTTAGTGTATCGACACAGATGTCTTATCGCAGGAAATTGTTGACAATAACAAGTTTATGAATTTAAAATATTACAACTGTTTTGGATTAGAATTATTTATTTAGGGCAATATTTTTATCTTGATTTACAACTATCTATTACAGTTGAGGCGTTTGCCAATAAGGTAGTCTAGTCAGGTGTGTATTCTGCAATTTTGCTGCACATGCAAATTCTGCCAAACTAAATAACAGCTCATTGCCAGTCACCAAATACAGGTAAATACTTATCAATTCAAAAGTACTAATCAGATACTTATTGACAACAAACAGACACTCTACGTCTTTAAAACCTACATTAAAAGACAAAAGGGCAAAGAATACCAAATGACCGATTACCCTTAATTATTTGCAACCACTTGTACCACACAACAAAATAAAGGATGGACAAAGAAAACCCCTTAAAAGGCCTCGCTCACCAAGACCATTAACTATATTTAGAGACACGGGTATGAAGCACCATAAAATTTTGATTGGTGCGTAGGTCCCCATGTGACCTTGGCGGGTAGAGCTACTAGTGACCAGTGATTCACACGCCTACAGTCCACATAATTTGGACAACTTCGTCACTAAATATGCATAAGGGTCTTATACTTTACGTGTCACAGTTTTTAGGTCTCCCTAAAGTGCTGCGTCATTGGTGTTATAAGCTAAGTGCTCGAAGATCTTTTTCCTTGATCAAGACCTGAGTGAATAAAATAAGAATTGATAAATATTAAAGTGTATTGAACTGATTTATATTCTAAGCAAATTACGCAAACTATAACCTTGGAAAGTGGAATTAAATCAACATATTCAAAATAGTATTCGGAATACAAAAGAAGTTACTCGCTGAACTAGATACAGGGTTCTAAATGGAGAAACGCTTTTCAAATAATCGGCAGTTGAAACAGTTTCTCCAGTATATGAGAATCCTTTACAAAAAGGTGTGAAAGACATAATAACAGCCGCTACTGTGTTTTTTTTAAATTAGAGCACGTCCATCCATTTCTCTTTTTGGGATGTCGATGGTTCGAGACCACGGGAACTGGTTACAAAAGTCGATTTGATTCGGAAGCCAGTGATGCTCGTGTTTGTCTAGTAAATAAACATTGTCGTCGGCAGGGGGCGCCGGGAGCGACGGTGTGAACAAACAGGCGGACAAACAAATTGCATATTTATTTTACATAACAAATGCTGTAGTCGCCGAGGTACTTAGACGAAATAATGCTGCCAAGGTACTCGCTTATTTAAAACTTCAAAATGGGATTTAATTTGACGTCAAACAATTGTTCGGTGTAATCCATTACTGAATTGTGTACGTGGATGGAAAAATAAGACGTTGATAAAGATTTTATTGGCTGTTTTAGACGCCAATGTCTTTATGGAGTCGGCAATATATTGAATTAAACATTGGCTACCTAGTTACGTCCCCGTTGCCCCGTTTATCTAGTTGCTACACTGTTCATGTATAAATAATCGAATCGTTACTAAGACATCAGTCTACTAATAAAGCAATTGACTAGCGTACTTGGCTGACAATTTTTTGTGCTGAAAACTGAGTTTTTGCGTCAATTTGATATGGGTGATGTTTATTTATAAAGTTGTGCCTAATAAAGCAATCAGTGTATTGCGTAATAACCTGTATTATCTGGCAAAATCACGCAACATTCTTGTGCGAACAAAAACTAATATAAATAATCACATTGAATCCATGGGTATCGGTGTGCGACCAAGCCGGATGCCAAGATTCGCTCCGAACATGTCACAGCCACGATGTCATGTTTACATGGTTTAGTCATCAATCTATGTGTCTGGAGAAGTATAGTTACGCAAACGCGCAAAAAGCGAAGTGTAACGACCGGCGAACCGCCCTTGAACCTCAGAACACGTGCACGGACAGACAGACATGACGACAATATTTAACATTCAACACGTAAACTACTCCTAGCGAGAGGAAACACCGCCACCGCCGGTACACTGTTCGCTACGGAATGCATTATTATTAGATGAAATGACGTCCATGCTTCCATCCTGCGATTACACCCATTTGCGATGAGCTCACAACGAGATTTCAAAATTCATGCTTTACATTGCATTTCTATTAAGCAAGCATAAACTTCAGTAAGCTTGCGAAAAGAGCGATGTACGACGGCTAAGTAAAATTACTCCTCTAGCCTCATTTCATATCTTTGAAAGATCACCAAAAGGACTCGTGCTGAATACGTAAAATACTAGAGCGAATTCCAAATGCATAAAGCAATCGTAACAAGCTTTTAAGAGCACATTCGTTGTCCTCGGCACGACTGCACCATTTAGATATTTTTGGCATCCATTTTTATGATACGCAAAAATCCGGCAAGCCTTTACGGCTGACTGGATTGGGATACAATTTTGTGTAGCTAGCGAATGAATCCTAGATCAGCACATAAGGTACTATCATTTCTCACTCAGTGCTCACATAGTCGATATACATAATAAATTGGGTGGTCTCTTCTTGTATTGGAAAATTCTGGTCTATACCAAATTCCACAGTCATCCGCCCACAATGACATTAAAAATATTCTCATCTATTATATCAGATCAGTAAGATTCTCTAGTACTTACATCAGCTGAATGTTTTGACATGACCGGCCTTGAACCGACATGATGGACAGTTGGCAAGACATCCGAAGCGATAAACCGGCGCTTTCGGAAGAAACGATCGTTTTTCATGGTTTTTCTCGTAAAACACGATGGATTAGAGATCGGGACGGAGTAATGGTTTTCGACATTACGTAATCATGTTCTGGGTATAATGCGAGGTCGTTTGACTGAGGTAATGTATTGATAATAACTTTGTTGAGTATTGTAAGCTGGATGGCAGTTCGGAAAGGAAGAAATACACGAAATGGAGCATCTAAAATCTAAAGTGGACATTTGACAAACCATAAGAGTCCATTTGCAGTAAGCCCTATTTCATATCACGACGTAGCTTTTAAAAAATGTCTACACACAAGAATTTGCTGTGAAATTCCCTTGGAGACGGAAGTCATCCTTCGTCACATTTCGTCTTAGTGTCGCTGAACTAAGATGGCCTCAGTACGCCAACGTGCTAAGTATTAGTTTTGCCAATGAACTCTACAAGGCCGACGGTACTTAAAGAATTATAATTTACGTAGACATGTGAAAAAGTGTTATGTATCAACACAGGACTTTCCCAAAATTGTTGTTATCGAAATTTGTATTAGACTAGACAGCTGAAACCTCAACGCCTTGTGTTAAACGTGTGAAGAGAATTATTTAGGTTGACATTTTAAAAACACTAAAACGTTTTCTAGTTTCTCTTAATGTATGTAGCTAACCAGAACGATGTCAGCCTATAAACTAACAGTTTCAAAATCAAAATTACTAAACATCTCGTTCTTTTGCGTTCGAGATGTAAGGAGTCAAATGATGGTAGCTTCTCTATTTATAAACAACATTAACTTAAAGCAATTCTCTGTTATTCAAACGAACGCCCACGCTGTACATCAAATCATATTCCGGAAAGGACTGAATAAAACATCTTACAAATGTCCATCAAAAGGCCCCAAAGTATATCTAAACAACGATCTTGATGAGTTAGCACAACTGCAAAACGACAAATGGTTTATGAGAAATTCATCAGCGGAGATGTAAAATTTGATGATTTTCCAGACGACGGGATCCCGTGTGTATTTCATTCTGCCGTTGAAAGCCATCATTATTCAAATAAGAATAAGTACAAAGAAGACAAGAAGCAGTCAAGTACGGCCTACCTTGAACCTCGAGGGATCGATACAGTATAATAACCGTATTTATAATAGCCGATCGATCCCAGTGAAGCCACTAACATTTTTCATGACCAAGGCCGCGGTGAAAATAGATTGATGGCTCCCCTTTGACGGTATTAAAGTGGTGCGTTTTGTGATACCTTATTGCGATCATCAATTTAGTCCGGGACAATGCTCCGGAAGGTAATGAGGAAACAATTTTTTAAATAAATAGCTGTTCGTATTGAAGATGTTATGCTTGGGGGAAAAGGTAACGATCGCCAAAAATGGTTGGTTCGTTATTTTCGGATCGTGTGCTAATCTGAAAATAATGGTATATTGTACAAACGCCAGCTGCCGTTTCCCGCGGAAAGTTGAATGAACTGATTAGGTAATTAATGGATCCGAACTGTTTGTGAGTTCTTTGGGTATTCAGCGTGTTGGAAAGTGTAAGTTGTGTTTGTTGAACCGAGTTATTTTACCACTGGCATATAGATATGTCTAGCTTAGTTGTTAGTCGTTTATGACGTTGTATATACAGACATCAGGACAAGTTTTAGTGGAGACCTTGCCAGATCTAGCAGTAGCTAGATTTAACTACCACATTACGGCAATGGTGAATGACCTAAGACCCATTTCGGAGTACAGGTTGAGCTACTAAATCTACATTTCTGCATACAAAACTTCGTAAATTACATTCATATGACATTTACTTGTGTGAGATGTTATCTCAGTGAGTTTTCTATGGCGTGTAGGTTGTACAATAAAGACATAATGGTATCATCATGTTTCACTGATGTGTATCTGTGGCGTCCACATTGTAGCGACGGAATTACCTGCAAATTATAACGCGATATCAAAATATGGGTTTGTTCTCGTAATTATATGTCGTAATGGTAACTAAAAACATGCATTATGTACTGCAAACATAGTTGCTCTACTAATCGTTGAGCGCTTGGTTCATTCATAAATGGCGCTCAGTAACGGGTTAAATAAAGGCTTGGTTTAAGCTTTTGTTTAAGTAGTTATTTTTTATTGAGACTGCATTCTTGAAAGGTTAATTGCTACATTGCGTGTAATGATACAATGTGACACCGCTTTTATGAGACTTGACACTTAGCTAAACACATAAGTATAGAGTACACTAATGTCCTCTTTGAAAGCATCAGGTACATTTCAACGAGTTTCCGCATCGTTCTGGCTGACTACACCATTCCAAGAGTGGCAACATTAAACCAAGTTGACCTATAAATGTGGGCACCATATTTCTCACACATCTCAAAGGATAAGCATCTAAAAGGCGAGTGTCCTCCGCGTATAATTTTCCCAGAAGTTGAGGACAGACAGGGTCTCGGCCGGTCCCGTGACCTTCGCAGGACGACGGACGGCGTAACCTTGACCGCCAGTGTCAGTCTACCCACGTACATCGCACACGCCATAAACCACTCATTATGGTAAGCCAAATGTACTGGCAAACAAAATTGTATTTGCCGCCGTCGGATATGCTAATGTAAGTCCTGACACCGCTCGAATAGGTTAGATTTTGGCTGCGAGCTGTATAATTAAGTTTGCGGCGAACACTGCGCTTTTGTATTCAATTGTGACCTCTATGCGGAGGGCGTTAAAGTTGTTCGTATGTTTGTGTATAGAGGACGGAAACTAACTTCCCTAACGTAATAGTGAAGTGTTTGATATGTCGGAAGTTATGACTAACTGGTAGAGCTATGTAGGAGGCTAGCCGGGCTGGATGTAACGACCTCCTTTGTATCGCCCGACTGTACGGGAAACGTGCATTATTTTGATAATTTCATATTTAGAAGCGACGTCCTACTGCGAAACAAACTATTTATTACCATGTCAATTATATTTAATTAACGTCTGCATAGTAGTAAGTAATTAAAATTTATTAAAATGCAAATTATTAAGGATAAAATATTGCAATTAATTGTTGATGCACAGTAATGCCTTGAATAAATATCTTTAGAAACCGTTACACGGCCCTAATACCTACCTTAATTAGAATAATATTGACACTAAATTATAGACTTAACTAATTACAACCTTGACGATATTACACAATGACCGACAGAGATTTTTACAAATAAGTAATAATAAACATTGGCACTCATTTAACGGGGCAGTTGTAATTAGCAGTTTTGGTAAGTTAAAAAATATAAATGGCAAGTTTAATAACTATTTCAGCAGTTAAAACGAAGCAGTAAAGTAAACAAAAATGAGTAATAAAAAATAATGAAATGGATCACTGAATATATAATTGAGCAGCAAAATAATTAAATGAGCAGTAAAAATGATTAAATGAGCAGTTACGTGTGGGCAGTAACAAATCGGAATTTGTCGGGAAGAAATCTCATTCTAAGCAATTCTATAAACAATGAGGTAGTAAAATGCAAGCAAGCAGGCAACATGCAATCCAGCATGCATCATGCAGCAGGCATCATTTCTGTCATGGCTCCGGCGCTGCGGGGCTCCGGCGGTCCCACGCGAGTTTATCGTCGCAGATAGCTTTAACGCTCACCACCTTAGCTTCGGCTTGCTGGCCGGCTGGGCCGGCCAGCCTCAGCCGCGGTGGCGAGTGTTACAACTACCTGCTCCTCAACTCGCGGGCCGCCTCGCCCCTCCGCGCCTACGCGATTTTGAATTACACTCTAGGGGTAGGGCAGACAAGACTACGTGGAGTCGGATTTACAGCGATTCGTTTTTGCCATTAAAACCTAGTTTATGACAAACTTGTTATGGACAATGAATTTCGGAAATAAAAATTTAGATGACGAAATGGAGTCTCCTCGCTATGATCTGCTGAACTATTTATCGAACTGCTCATTCCGTCATTTTTACTGCTCATTCTATTATTTTTACTGCTCAATTATTTTTAGAATTGACATTGTATGATAAAATAACCCAACTAATTGTTTTTTTTTACCGTCCATGTTTTACTGTCACAATAATTAATCAACCGCCATTAAATTAAATAACTGCTCAACATGTTTTTCAACTGATCATAATAACATCTCGAATATTTAAATAACAGCTCAAAAAATTAGTTCCCATAAACATTTATTACTACTAATAAAATACCTAATAAGAAACAGGACGCAATTTTATAAGGGGATAATTGTTTAAAACAATTACTCAAGTGCAATTTAAGCCCTTTATTTATTAGTATTTTTTATTATTTTATCTCCACTTTCCTTAGTGAAGATGCTAAATCATCTAGTAAAACCATATTGATGAATTCATGAAAATCCCTTAAAAGATGTGGAACCACTCAACTACCGACTCAGATCTTGTAACATCTCATGAGACGCATTTTTTCTGACCTCAAACTCCACAAGAACATAATGTACTAGTTAATAAACAAACAAAAAATTACTCGCTAATCGCACTCCCCGGGGTGAGCAGTGACCACATCAAAAGCATCAAAACACAAGATTATGGAAATGCACTAAAACCTGATCCGTCGGCTTCCTCAAACAATATCGAGTGTAACGTAAAGAGTCTGTCATTATTATCTTACAATACATTCCCCTGTTAATGGCGGCTCAGACGGGCGGATACGGGAGTCAAACTTAACCGGCCAGCCGACCGCCCGTCGTGTTTTTGCATTTTCCCCGTTATTAGGGCTGGCCGGACTGTTTATTAGGTATCAGATGTAACCAAAATGTGGTGATTTCCCAACAATGCGGACCTTTGGAAATCGATGTGGCTATGACGTTAGAACCTTATGGTAATTAATTATGAGGATAGGTGCAGACTTGGGGGAAGGCAACCATTATATGTGGAGATTAAGTAAATGCATCTGTATATGACGTGTCTACTATTTCACTAAATTCATTCTGATATTGAACGTTTGCTCCTCAATTTTAAGTTAATCTGTAATGAACTTTTTGTGAAGAAAATCCTTTACTAACTACTGTAACATAAAATTATATTCAGTATTAAGTAATTAGTCTGTTTACCTTATAAATCCATTAAAATCAGTTTTATTACAAGTACGAATTAAACAAATAATAAAAACAACAACATTATAGCACACATAATTATAAAAGTCTCAATTAAACGTAATACTGTTTCATTTTATTGCACGTTCCACCTCAATCATTTTATTTCTAAGTCGGACTAAAAGCGACTATAAATTGTTAAGTACATAACTTACGAGGCTATCATAAACCCATGTATATTAACGACTCACAAACCATGTTAGACAATACTTAGAACGAATATCAGGGGTACTAAACGTATAGGGAATCTGATCAAAACAACCATCTCCTAAACACTTGGAAGTTTTTATGATTAGTTTAGCAAGTTATAATGTTTGGTGTGTGCGCCAACCCTGGACGAAGTTAAGCTCTTATTTCAGCCTTATTGTCCGTCCGATATCTGTCGAATCAATCGGAAAGGTCAATGCCATCGCTTTGATAGCCAAAAGTTTGCACGTGGCAAAGTTTTTGCAACAAAACCCATATCAATCAAGGTCTTTTTATAGCTATAATGTAGTTTGCATTCACCACGTCTTGCTTCCGAAAACGTTGGCATTCGAAACATTCCTTTTTTGTAACAGAGTAAGTTAAGAGTTTCTTGTAAATATTTATGACAAAAACTCTTCGAGCGAGTGCTTTTAATTTTACGTTTCGTAGAAATCGACTCCATTTTATGAGGTTTGAAATTAAACTTGTGATAATGGGTAAGAAACCGCAAGAACACGTCAAAATAAAGATGCATAAAAACTTCAATTAATTTGCGGGTACCGGTCTAAGAGTATGGCCATAAAGTCCGCATCACAAACTTCGCTCCTTGATCAAATAACTGATAATTTTGATATTCGAGGTTTTCCCAAAAAAGTGCTTACTCTAACAAAAAGCGTACCTACGTTTGAATAAGACAACAATAAAATAGAACATAAAGATAACCCACAGACTCGAAAACCGGAAACTATAAAAAAACGTAATATCATAACCGTATAAAAACCGACATTTAAACATATCACTGGAGGGAATCGTAAAACACCATCTTAATATTGGTACGTGTAGCTCTTGACTAGCGAAAAAACTAAAGTTTATGTTAGTAAGAATTTAAAGGCATAACTATAAACCCCCTCCATACACACGATCGCAATTAAACTGATCATACAATTTTAATTACAGACTAGTTTCATACTTCGCGGATTTATTGCTTATTTTTATGATTTATTAATATTGAATTCTTATTCAAATGTGTGAGAGGATTTATAGAATTCTTGAATGGAGTCGACGACTTCTAACAAAAAATTATACCTGACATCAAAAGATAAACCAGTTTATGACAAAAACTTGGTACTTTGTACTTATCAGATTCAACGCGTGGTGACTTGGAGCAAAACCATTTCTTATATTGCTAAACATGTTTATTTGCATTCGCATCTATCATTTCCTATGTGTGACTGCGTTCATTTCCCGCGGCGCACGCGCGGGCGCGAAAAACTTGCGCTCGCGCACCAATCTCGACAAAAACGCGTCTGCTCGCTAATGAAGAGTTGGAAGGGCATGTATTAATTAGTTGGCGCTCAGCGGCGCGTGCGCCAGCCAACATGGCGGACCGGCATTCCTTGTCAACTATTCTAGTCTTGATACGGTTCGAGTGCCTTCAGATATCTATTGTAGGCACAGGAATTAACTTAATGGAAACATTAGTAGCGTGTTTATACTTTCTTGGTGCACTTTGTGTAGATTAAGATTCCACTTTGTCTCAGTACGTATGCGACTAATATTGAACATTTCAATAAGTCTTTCAAAGCCAGAACATTTTCAAGTTCAATGTGATGCATAAATTAACCCTGCACGCCATTGTTTTTCAATTGCGCTTTAAGAATTCAAGCGTTGAACACAACCCTCTACGTGGCCCATTCACAAAAGTACCATAAAACAGCATACAAAACGCATAATGGTTGTCCACTCGTCGACATCCTACATTATATTTAATTTGTATTCACGCGGTCGGATCCAGCGGGAAGCGATACGCCGACGTTATCGTCACAATTACACGCCGAATCTAATCTCCGAATCTGTGTTACAAAAAGAGCTATCATACGTCTGGTAAACACGCCCACATCCTCCAATATTAACATGCACTCCTGTCTATGGAGATGACTAATACGTCTTTCCAACAAGACTTTGGTTTCGCAATGACGTACACTGTGTCGTGTCTCCGAAGCGTGCACTGTGTCTCATATTCGCTAAACGCAATCAATTGTATTGGTATTACGCAATAGGAAGTCCACCGAGTACTATATAGTATGGCGGCATGGATAGTACGGAATTAGACCGGCAACGACCCGGCCCGATTTAGAATTGTCCCCGGGACAAAAAGTACATAGGAACCGGCGCGCCTAAACGACTAACGTGCCCCACTGTTACACCGAACTGAATTTTAATAACAATTTATACGCTTGAAATAATAATCATCTCCGAAAATAAATCTGCATGCAAAAATAAACAAACATTCGCATCTAAGCAGAAAAACACGTAACACGACTTAACGCTAAAAGTTTGAGCAAATGTAACAAAACAGGCAGCAATTGTTTACATCTTAACGTATTAAAGCAAAAAGCTACAGGTAGATTACATCAAATCTTTGTTTAAGCAAACGCAGAAAGAGCAACAAAGTAAGCAAACACTTTCAAAGTCATTATTGTAAATGGAAGCAATTTCACTTAGCTACAATGGTGTAAGTACTACAAACGTTTGTAAATCATTTTTCTATTTCCTAAACGAAAGTGTTTTTACCCAAGTCTGTAGACGAAGTTTTCCTTCATCATATCATATGTCAAGCGGTTACGAGCTCGACAGTTGGCAAGATCTAGGGATCTCTGAGTCAGGCAAATTGTTATTAGGGTTTTCCTTAACAAATTCTTAGTATCAGCCCTTTTTATATGAAACCGTACCTGCTCCCAATTGGTTGCTTCTAGAACCAAACATAACTTGTTTTTTTTATGTAAGATTTTTGTGCCATAAAATACACAAAACAAGAGGAACAGTTCAGTAAAGCAATAGGTCATTTAAGAACACAACCTCTAAAGTCTAAACAGTATTTTTCTAAATTGCACTTGTCTCGGGTGACTGAACTCATGCCGCGGTCGGTGTAAACGCATCCACGGCTAAACAGGCAGATATTTCTGGACACAAGACACCCTCAGCTCACCGTAATAGACACGGCTACAATGTCCCACACATGACATATATGGTGTAGAAAGTTATGTCATTCGAACGTAACTTGAGATCGCGGAAGCAACGTAAATCATTGTCGGCGGGGAAATACGTTTGAATCAATTTTAAGGGAGTTGGTAGATTTTCTAGTGTTGATTTACGATGTAGGCCATCTGTCTTGTAGGTTTTGTTGTTATATATGGTTTGGTAAGACTTCTGTTACGGTTTGAATGATAGGAGCTATTTATAACGCGGTAAGCATTTTAGAAGTTCGTGTGAGAGAAAAATTTAAATAGAGTCGGTTAACTACTGGGAAAATTCCTTTCTCAGAAATAGTTTGGCTTTGAGTTTAGGGAAGGGACGTGTGAAACAAATTCTACTGTCTTTAATTAGGAAACACTTTCGAGTATTTCTTAAGTAACTCCTTTGCATATGCAGTAACGGATTACGTCAGAAATAAACAGTCAGAGTCTAACTAAACCCTCAATAGGAAACTACTTCACAAACCCAGTGCAAGTAACATGCACAGAAAGTACCACAATTAGGAGCATGTCACACACCTTTCTCTCGCTGTCAGCCGTATCATTGGACGACCCTAATACCTCCCGCATTATCATAACTTGTTCAGCCATTACATAATTGCTTTGTACTTACAATGAGAATGCAATCAGATACTCGTACTGGTCCGAGATATTTAGATTAACTAACTGTACTTGCATAGCTTTGTGTGGAATTGTTGCATTACAATTGACAAGTTTGTTTGTCGGTGTGAGTGTCTTACTTAGTTGAATCATCAAATAATGTTTTAATTCTTCATAATGCGAAGAGAATTTGGTCTCTCACAACGTTTTCACTTTTAAATGTTCGACCACCAAGCCAGTTCTTTCACATTAACAAGAGTCATTAGCCCTTCACAAACGTTTTATCAATCGACCCCAATCATCGTATAACCATCTAATTGATCCCCAAGCAATTCGTACACCATTAAATTGTCATATTAACCTCCAGACCGGACGTCTTATCTGTGCAAGGGGCCTCTCAGATGTATTAGTTAATTAATGCAACCCGGCTTCACCTTGACACGATCTCAACGAGAACGTAGACTGTGAACGACCGACCTTTGCATTGGCAATGAAATGTGCTGCTGACAATTTGGAGCTTTATTACCGCATAGCTGAATGTGTCAGCGACCCGCAACTATTCAAAATATGACACGGTAATAATACTGCATTAATGAAAAAACTGAAAAAGCTCTCAGTGACAATACACTATAATTAGATTACTTCTCTAACGATGCCGCACAAGCATAAATTACCGTAGACAAAAACTTGTTAGAAGCTTAAGCTATGAAATTGCAAAAATTGAGAGTTAACCTCAAATTACCACTAATAGGCTCAATAAAAAAACTTAAGCGAAAAATCGCGAGCGCTGAAACGTAAGAATTTTGAGCGTATAACGACCTCGGCTATCAAAACATCGTAACAAAGTTCCGAGAAGTAATTCTATCGTTTAAAAAGGGAGCAAGCTTGGCCTAAGGGTTGCTAATCATCTTATTGTTCCAACGTTGGATAAAAAGGCACGCGATTTTTACACCGCAGGAATAATCGTTTTTAAAAAGTTATTCTTTTCGTTCACTAAAATATCCTTAGGGGTTAAATTGATAACAATCGGACAGCGAAATTATTGCTGCAAATAAACAAGACCAGGTTTTACGAAATAAAAATAATAAGCTAGATTTCAAATTGTGGACAAAGCGAAAATTTACCGAATACTGGGAACTTAAAATATTACAGAGAAAAACTTGTCGACCGAAATTAATTCGTAATAAATACATCAAGATAATGCTTTTACAAGTTTTCACTTTCATAATAATATTGCTGTAATTATGGGAACCTTTTACGGTGCCGCCGATTGACTCGTACAAATGATGTACAGGTGCATAGGTTGCCAAAAATCGTACTTCAATCTTACACCGTGCAATTATTTTGCCATCAATTTTCGATCAAAGAGTCTTGTCGAAATTTGTTCAACACTCGCATGCTATCAATCAAAGTAATGAATGAATACAAATGAATACGACGTGCTTGAAACTTTTATTTATTTATTTATTTATTTATCAATAAACATTTACCATTACAGGCTAACCCAATGCGATAAATGCCCCTATTAACTATTATTATTTATACTTTTAACTAATCTATCTATAACTAATGATGAACAATGCATTTCTTGTGAATTCACTCAGAGAACAATAAAATATATCCGTATCACTCGCTATGAGGTTGAGCGTGCGGAGCGCCCGCGTCAGTGGCGCCTCCCTTAACAGGTTGGTCCGAGCGCGCGGTTCCACTAGCAGTCGTGGCTGACGTTGTCTCCACACGTACCTGTCCGGAACACACAGCCTCACCTGCCCGAGAACAACTGCATTATGTACCTTTCCTCTTAATAATTTAAATATATATGAGGCTAGTGCCAGTTCCCTCCTAACCCTCAACTCGTTGTATCCCACCATCCCTAAAATAAATAGCGTAGGATACATTAACGGGTAAAAGGGATAGACTCCGTAATAGCGCATATATAAATATCTAATAAATTTATTTTGAACCTTCTCCAGCATGAGACTATATTTAGTTTCATGCGGAGCCCAGATGACTGCGTTACATTCTAACTGGCTCCTCACCAATGCATTATATAATGCTATAATAGCTTTTACATTCGTGAATCCTCGGACCGTACGAAGCACGAAACCCAAATTTCTGTAAGCCTTTTTACAGCTTCGTGTGATGTGATCACGAAAAGTCAAACCGGTGTTAAATCCTACCCCCAAGTCCTTGACTTCTGTTACCCGTTCCATAGGCAGTCCATCAATGTAGTAAGTGTGTAAGATGGGCTTATGTGCGCGAGAAAAAGTGATGGTAACACACTTTGAGCTATTAAACTGCAATAGGTTTTCCTTGCTCCAACTCACTACCCTATCGATGTCACCCTGTAGCCTGACACAGTCATCTCTACTGTTTACTGCGAG
>NWSH02000612.1:13455954-13519189 GCA_002382865.2 Heliothis virescens | reverse complement strand
CAATGAATTGTTACCCTGAGCTCTGATGCAGGGACGGATTTAATTATTTTTTATTTTTTTTTTTTATTTTTTATTTATCAATAACAATTTCACACAACATTTACCATTACAGGCTAACCCAATGCGATAAATGCCCCTATTAACTATTATTATTTATACTTTTAACTAATCTATCTATAACTAATGATGAACAATGCATTTCTTGTGAATTCACTCAGAGAACAATAAAATATATCCGTATCACTCGCTATGAGGTTGAGCGTGCGGAGCGCCCGCGTCAGTGGCGCCTCCCTTAACAGGTTGGTCCGAGCGCGCGGTTCCACTAGCAGTCGTGGCTGACGTCGTCGCCACACGTACCTGTCCGGAACACACAGCCTCACCTGCCCGAGAACAACTGCATTATGTACCTTTCCTCTTAATAATTTAAATATATATGAGGCTAGTGCCAGTTCCCTCCTAACCCTCAACTCGTTGTATCCCACCATCCCTAAAATAAATAGCGTAGGATACATTAACGGGTAAAAGGGATAGACTCCGTAATAGCGCATATATAAATATCTAATAAATTTATTTTGAACCTTCTCCAGCATGAGACTATATTTAGTTTCATGCGGAGCCCAGATGACTGCGTTACATTCTAACTGGCTCCTCACCAATGCATTATATAATGCTATAATAGCTTTTACATTCGTGAATCCTCGGACCGTACGAAGCACGAAACCCAAATTTCTGTAAGCCTTTTTACAGCTTCGTGTGATGTGATCACGAAAAGTCAAACCGGTGTTAAATCCTACCCCCAAGTCCTTGACTTCTGTTACCCGTTCCATAGGCAGTCCATCAATGTAGTAAGTGTGTAAGATGGGCTTATGTGCGCGAGAAAAAGTGATGGTAACACACTTTGAGCTATTAAACTGCAATAGGTTTTCCTTGCTCCAACTCACTACCCTATCAATGTCACCCTGTAGCCTGACACAGTCATCTCTACTGTTTACTGCGAGGGACAATTTGAGGTCGTCGGCAAACAACAAACAATTTGCGTCTTGGACTACTTCTGGCAGGTCGTTAACTACAAGAAGAAAGCCTAAAGGGTCAAGGTTACTACCTTGACTTACTCCAGACCTCGTGAAATATGATTCGGATACGTATCCTGCGTATTCCACATATTGCTGCCTATCCCTCAAATAACTGGCAAAAAAATGAAGAGTGTGTGGGGTGAAACCAACACCTGCTAACTTCCTAAGCAACGTGTCGTTTTCGACTAAATCGAACGCTTTTCTGAAGTCAAAGTAAGCAGAATCAGTTTGCCCCCCACTATCCACTGTCGGCACCAGTTGAGCCATGTGGCAGAGAAGATTACTGGTGGTACTTCTTCCCGGTCTAAACCCATGCTGAGCGTCTGATAGCTGTGCCCTAACTTGAAGGTAAATGCTCTTATATATTGCTGTTTCTAATACCTTCGCCGGCGTCGATAATACTGCAACTGGTCTGTACCCATCCACAGACTCTGCTGGCCCCGCTTTCGGTACTGGAACAACGCGAGTCACTTTCCACCTCTCTGGAAACACGGCAGCTTTTAAGCATTGATTAAATATATGGAGAAGAGGCTTAGCCAGCGCTACTCGACAATCCTTGAATATGTAAGGTGGAATGCCGTCAGGTCCTGCGGACTGTTTCGGCTTAAGATCCTGGAGTGCACGATACACATCTTCTAACTGTAATTGGTCCAAGTGCACTCGTGCTGCTCCATTTCCGCTACCTGCACCAGCCATAGCCGCATCCACATCCAGCTTCGGTCGCTCCACCCTATACACCGAATAAAAATATTTCGCAAACTCTTCGGCCGACTGTTGACCAGATAATGCCACCCCGTCTTTCAAGATCGCTTGCGGGCTTCTCCTACCTCTTTTGGACTTGACATAATTCCAAAAAGATTTAGGATCACTCAGCATTTTACTTTGAACACGGTTCCGATATTGTTCCTGTGCTACTACTAACATATTTTTAATGTTGGTTCTGCACCGAGCAAAAGCTTCATAATCAACCCTTGACCCGCTTGCCTTGTACTGTTTATGCAGAAAAGCCTTCAATTTTATGTCGCGAATTACTTCAACAGTGTACCACTCAGGATAACTATATCTTGAGTTTACACGACTTCGCTTTTTTTTCGGTACACAGTCATCTATAATGGAATTAATATTATCATAAAAATAATTTAAACCTACTTCTAAGTCCATTTCATATAATGGAGTCCAGTCTACGTCTGCAATTAAATAATATAAAGACAAAAAGTCGGCTTTATTAAAGTTCCACCCGTCTGGTGCACACGCGTTACTGTCAGGTGTAGCCGAGCCTGCTGAGCCGGGGCGCCGGCGCAGGCGCGTGTGTGTACAAACCGAGATCTCAAGCGGCGGATGGTAAGCGTCTACGGGTACGAGCGACGCCTCTGCCGCGCGCACACTCACACTTCCCCCCTCCGCTAATGTACTTAACACCAAATCCAAATAGCGACCATTACAATTGCTCACTGCATTACTCTGAGTGAATCCACAAAAAGTTTGAAAGTATTCATAGTAATTACTTATGGCTACAGAACATGAACACAAGTTAAAATCACCTACAACTAAAATATCACTATACTTATTACAAAATTGTTCAATGATTCTAAACAGTAACATATACTCATTATCATTACTACCAGGTGGGATATAAACGACACAAAGTAACTTGTACAAACGATGTGAACAAAGCCAATTTAATATGGGAGGGTATGGACCAAGTTTGCAGGAAGATTAGATTAGAATTTTCTGTTGAGGCTTCATCGCAAGCGGGCTTTGATTTTTAATTTTGGGACCGTACCTATCTGTAGAAATTTTTTAATGAACATGGAACTTGATATTCAGTGAGGGTAAATATAAAAAATGGAGTAATTAGAATTTAATATATTTTTCGTTTAGTATTTTTACCTACTTAGAAATTTTAGCTAAGGGCATTTCATATCCAGAATTTATTAATGATGAACGATGTTAAATTTTAGGACTACAGCCGTCCTAAATTAATCTAAGCCACCAAATCGCTGGCAGTATAACCTACACGGCTAACACAAAGCAATAAGAACAATAGTTATAATACACCCTCTAGTTTATAAGTAACCACAGAAGGATTCCCAAGGCACCGTGAGACGTCGTGGTAGACCGCAAAGGAAATGGCGAAATGATCTTAGACTTCCCAAAGGAGAGCCCGGATGATATGATGGAGATGAGAACGGATCACAACTGTCCGTAAATGTAATAGATTGTGGACCAGATAATCGGGACACAAATTGTTTTTCTATTGATATGCTGTTTCCGGAACTTTAGATAGCTTTATCGTATACAAAAACGCTGTCGTATCACAAATAATACTTTAGCTAAACAAAGATAAGCCCAATCTGTCTTTAAACTTTTATTGTACAACTTTTAGACGTCCAAATCCGAAAACTAATTCTTTTTGAAATAGGCAAAGTAGCCTGTTATCCGGCTTGCGTATTATCTCCCTCGGTCATACAATTCATCGCGAATTCTTTATTTCCAGCGAAGCAATCAGACATCAAAGCAACATGACATCCCCGTAATTAAAGAGTTTCTAATCGCCACACTGATCCACTCAGGCGCACAGATAAGGCACAGACAAAAAACGGGCCAATTCTTCGTTTATCGTTAAATTGTTAAGCATCGGAGGGTTTTGGTCTCTGGTGCATCGGCACGTGAAGCCGTTTGTCGGTGAGGCGCAACTTTAGTTTATGGCTTTTTTCATTCATTCGCGTTCTGAGAACTGGCGGCTTTTTGGCGCCTACCTAAAGCCCTCAGTTTTTTTGGGAGGAAAAAAATTTGGCGCGAATGCGGTATCAGATTGAGGGAACTCGTTCCTATTAGCTGTTGGTGCAATACTGTTCTTTTTTAAATTCCTTTGAATTGAGATGAATTTACGAGAATGTCGAGTTGCGTGTCTTTGTAGTCTTAAATAACTCGCACTAAAATATGGAAGAACAGTGCTTTGCTATGTCTTTTATTGTGATTGTGACCCGTTCGTCGTCACATAGAAAACCATGGTTCTTTAGTAATTATCGTAAAAAATATGGCACTTGAAAAACAATTGGACAAACACAGGGAAGACACTTCTCAGCTGACTTTTGTCGGCACTGACATTGTTCCCTCGAGGTAAATAAAAATTTATTCATCAGTAACAACAATACCGAATCCTCTTACCGGGAAGACGCGACCATTTCACCAGCCACCCTTCACAACAAAAGATGAACGGAATCCATTGTGATGGAACCTTTTATGGTGCTAGCGCTCATGAATCGAAATCTATGGGTGGTATGTTGGCAGAGCTTACTTTTGTATGTAATAACATTTTGTAGGAAAGTCCCAACTATTGTCTTGTCATTGGCCATTGTAAAACAAATATTATCCGAGGCGTCATTTATGACACTTCCTTTTTTAATGATGGCAGCTGGCGTGTTGGAAATGTAAAGGTGTTGGTAAGGTGGTCCGGTTTAATGCGGAGCTTTGTTTCATCCTCCATCTGTATCTATCCGTAATTGCCATCACCTGCTCCACATTTCCTTGTTACGTGTAATTTTATCGCTTTGTGTTTCGACTTTATTTCTTGTGGCTGAATATTAGATTGGTGTTTATAATAGAACGATTGATTCGCATCCGGTGTTGGGTAATTTCGGTCGTATTTGTAGTCCGAAATTAATGAGTATCTAATGCGCAATTTGATCAAATACCCCTTCATTAGTGGTGGGTTTTATGATTGATTGATAAACTGTATTGGTATTAGAGAATATCATTTTAAATTGAATATTTAATAACATGTATTTGGTATTGAATTAATTGTTTTATGTTCTTTGAAATGGGTTTTGTTAAATCTCCGTTATTACTGAAGCCTACCAGGTAGTAGACATGGAGGTCTTTTGTTGAAACGTTTCGATTCGTGAAGATAACCTCGGGATCCTGAATGGTGAGGGGGATAATGAAACAAACACAATGCCACCCGGTATAACGCCAACTTATTCCAGTTGATAATTAGATGAAACTTTGCAGACGTCTAGAAAATTTGGTTTCAACAGTTTCACAAAATCTCCGTCTTCATTTAATTATGTACTTTGAGCGGTTAAGTCTTTCATACTTTTAATCCCTGTGGGCTTATTAAATCTTCAATGTCAAGTTAAAGAGATAACACAACTTATACAGCATGTTTTTAATTATAATTTGAATATACAGAATGTATTATCATCTGTTAAAAGAGTGGAATATTTAGGAATAGATCGGTGATGAGAATTTGGCCAAGCATGTCTGGTTTTTAGGTCATTTGGGTGTTTGTAAACTAGGCCACTTTAGATAGACAAACATTCTGTGCATTGCAGAGATTGCACCACTGTATTTACATTCAGCAATCCCATGATAAACATTCGTGAGATGTTTGATGTCATGCATTTATCTACTTGGAAATCTGTCACTTATGCAATTAACATTTTTATTTCTGATATTTCTTGGTAATTTCAACTCAAATTTTTATCAGTTATAAATAGCGTATTTTTTTACTTAATCTGTATCTTGCTTATACAAGAGTGTTTCTGCACAAAATAAATATATATTTGTGTATACATACACCTTCATTAGTACAAACAGTTCCTACATATCTTTGACAGTATTTATACAACCCCGATAAGTCTTAAACTTTGAATTTGATAGTGGGTAGTTTTTACCACCAGACAGGTGTCTGGGGGTTGATATTAATCTCGTATCCTACCTTCCTTCCTCCGTAATGAGGCCTTAAAACTCCTAAACATTTGTTAATATCCCTACCGATGACTTTTTAATGTAGGTCCTGGGATTGTTAAAGTTTTTTCTGCAGCCATGTTTTTTGTATTGTAGTAAATCAATGGCAGGTGCATCTGCTGTCGTTGTGATGTCGTTCAGTTTAGATTATAGTTGTATTTAGTGATTGGTTTGTCATTGATAATACTGATTGTGTAGTTAATAGATTTGTTGGAATGTGATTGAAAGATTTGATGGTATTTCTTAGACAATTTGGGGATAATACTTTATCACGACTGAAGGGTTTTATTAATATTATTACAATGCCAAATGTCAATAATATTAGAGACGTGTGTATGAGTATTGTCATCGTTCGACCATATCTGCAGTCTTATAAACACGCAAATAGTTTTTTATCACTTAGAAATTGCCATATTAACCAGAAGTAAAATTACCATCATCAAGTATTATATTCAGGAAGCTACAATAAATTAATTTCCCAAAAAACCCCCAACACAAACCTTACATTTGAACAAAAATAAGATCATTACACCATTCACACACGTTTCCTTTCATTACAAACTATTACGAGTAGTGTAATGTGTGAGCAATTATTGTCTGCTTTACCCGATGTGTATAAAAAAGTAAATAAAAAAATAATAAGCGACCACCCAACGGTCCAGTAATGACCAATTCAGTGGGTTTCGATCACTCATACATCAATTTTTCCTACACTAATTTAAACATGTTCAGTTTGTTTGTACACAGTGCACGTGCCCTTAGGTAATTGACCTGTCGATCAAGACATTTTACAACAACTATTCTGTTTAACTTCGACCTTATTTGTATGACGTTTAGACTCAATTTCAAACCTAATATCGTTAAGGACGAGCAATATAATTTTGTTTAGATATTAATTTCTGGTCGAAATTGCTGCGCTTTTTATCTAAGATCGTTTTTTAAGCTCCTATTATCTAGCGAGTAAGGTTCATATTGGAATGCCTTCAATATGAAGCACGATAATAACTTTTTCCAGGAACAATTTCCCGGGACATAGAACGGACGTAATGATAAGTTCAGAAGGCAACTACAACTAGTAATTTTGTATAATTCGGTGCTTGTTTTAGTGAAAAAAGGTAACGCCTTTAATTATAAACAATTCTTATAATTATGTCAGTTAACGCACGTAAACTTTCAATTATGACAATTTGTGCGCCCTTTGTATTGGAGCCGAATATTTGTAGGGGTCCGCGGAGAAACACGGAAGCCTTTGCAATCCGAACACTTATTAAAGTCGAGACTCACCGTCTTAATTGAGGGGATTAATTAGTTGGTACAAGTTAATTATACCTAGCAAAACAAGGAAGCAGGGATGTAATTAATTGATGAAATATTACTCTGAAATTGTTGTAAGTTAAAGTTAGAGAGGGAAGTAAACAGAAAATCTCAAATGACGGTTTAAATAGCATTCTAGATGGAATCAAGTGAGGTAATGGTCATAACATACGGGGCCCCCACACTCGGCTACCTTTGTAATTGTTCAATTATTTCGACAATTAAACTACGTTTGTAGATGTTCACAAGCCTGGCATTATGTACAGAACTGATGCGATCCTTGCCTTTAATAGTTGGGATGGTAATCACGAATCATACTTAATAACATATTATGTAAACTAATTTATTCGGATTATTTTTAGAACTGAATGTCGAGCGGATACTGTTGGCGTCGCTTGTACGCAAGCATGCGAGAAATGTAAATATGCATGTGTATAGTTTTAATTATATACAGCGTGTTTACCTTATTCAACGTCATTCATTAATATTCTCTTTACCTTTGTAAATAGTGTTTATCCGTGTTTTCAATTACAACTTTGGAACCTTATACCGTAAAATACCAAGTACTTACGCTATTCTGATTGGTATGATATCAAAATCTGTTCAGTTATTGAAAAATGTAACTAATTAAAGGACATTTTTCTCAATATCTATACGGGGCGTTTAATACCAACAAATAAAGTAATAACAAACAAAAACATACAATAATATTTGCTTTAGTGGCGGAGATATCGCACGTAGGACAAAATGACATAACCACACAACAGATAGGACACGATCCCCACAAAACTATCAAGTGCATTTATACAAAGATGTTTTCCAAACAAAGGACAAGATCATATCAATATTGACTGAAGGATTTCAAGTATTGTTGACAGAGTATAGTTTTATAGAGAAAAGGTAAAATAGCTAAAAGAAACTGCCCACTTTGCCAGCGGCTAAAATTTTTAACATTTCAATTCAGCATTGACATTTTTATTTATTTAACTAAAAGCAAAATGCGCACGCGAGCATGCAAGAATGACGGAAATCCAGTGCACGCTGACCTTTACGAACATCGGTACGTAAAAAAAGAAATTGCCACCACAAGTACCATCGCAGATATAAATCATGAAACCCTTAGCACGGCATCGAACTGGCGACCTTAAGGACCACGAATTAACCATGCATTTATTCATAGTGTACCCGCATTAACATATTGTAATTCCTTCATTTGTTTTTCTCTTTTCCGACCAGACAAACAAAACAAAATGCAGATCCCGCGGGGAGAAAAACTTCATGTCGCTTTTGATTAGGTCGTAACATGCAAATATGGATGAATGGAACTAGTCATAAATTTACAAGGAACCCTTAATTCAAACGTAATTTATAATTTGCTTTAATCAGAACTTGCAATAAGATTTGTGACTTCCAAAAAGAGGGGCCGAATTAAAGGACTAGAAATTCGATCCCTCCCTTACAGAATTTTATGTCAGCAAATTTTCCTGTCATAAGATTCTCAGTCCTCGTAAATGAACGTTCAAAACAGATATTTACTGGCGGCAAGATTATTACCGGCCGTAATAACTACAGTCTGAAAATATCAGCACGTAAATAACTAGCCAGGCCGCAGTTTACTGATTGGCATACATATACGACCTATAAACTATTGCGAATGGCCGGTACTACGACTGCTGTGACCGTGGAGTTTCATGGACGCTGCTACACTTGTGGTCGGTTGCACAGATTTAGACAAGAGTTAACAGTTAAAAAATATGCTGAACAAGTGACGTGTCTTTTTATTGATGAAATAATTTTCGAAGTCAGGTCAGGTACACCCCTAAAACTTCGCAAATTAGTCCTTTTGATAAACACATAAAATACAATTTGACAAAGTTCCGAATATTAGTTTACCTAAATCTACTTGTACCTTCGAATTTGTGAGCAAAAGGCAGTCTTGTTATTTAACATGCTGTGTGCACAGAAGACAAAAGGCTCGCTCAGCCAAACGGTCGTTTAATCAAAGTTTAAATTATTTTAACACGTCGAAGCAACCCGCCTAATAGTATTGTTGTAGTATTCCTAGGCTACACGTGTTACGAACCAATTTACACACGTAGCTTATAGTACGGTAACAATGTTAACGTATTTGTAAATACAGATAAGGTTACTACGGTTGCCATGCGTCATTACGTTAGAGGTGTACTTCACGACTACCACTTCCTAGACAATGAAAAACTTCAGAACCCAATCAAAGAAACGCCAGAAACCAATAACTTATTCAAAGTAATATTGAAACTTTAAAAAATAGATTTCAATAATACAGCGATTCCGATTGAAGCTCGCATATATGGCTGAATAATAGAGCGAGATTACCGCATTGTACGAGCATAATCTTTAATTATACCGCAGACATTGGCAAAGAAATCGGATAAAAACAAAGCCGTGCGAGATCAAGCGAGTTCAGTTGTCAAAACCTATGTGCTTCACTGAACAGCTGTTAATAGATCGCCTAGATATCGGCTTACCAGATTTATGGCCTAGCAAAATCCTACATATTAATGGATCCGAGTGTACGTTTCCGTGGAGATGTAAAAACTTTGCTATTTCTTTAACAATAGACACGCAAGAATGTTTACGATGTTTTTATTGCAGGCTACGGCATTTGTAAATAAATAAATATCGTACGCCTGGGGCTACATTTTGTGTGTTTGTACGTCGAGTGGGCCGCTAAAATAGCGCACACATCAGCGGACCCCTCTCCTGTCACATGTCCAGATCAAATTATAATAGCGTATAGATAGAAATGTGTATTATGAGTTGCCAGAGGAAATGTACTTCATGAAGACTCTTTTTGAGATTGGCAAAGACAGAAGAAATGGATAGATAAAACTATATAGGCATACAGGTTCAGTTATATTACTACTTTGTAGATTAGGTAGTCTCCAGTCAAAATAATTATAAGAATTCTCCGCATTCTCTACTTTAAAGGCAGTCACGTAAATAAAAATTACCGTAAACCATATTTAACCAATGAATGCCTCAATTATACTTCAACAAAAAGCCTTAGCCCAGTGAACAATTCCATGTTCACCCAGAAAAATAACTCATACCACATCATTTTCATAACAAAAACACGCAATAATACTTAGGGAACCGTTAAAAGTACGTTGGCCAAAGATCTATGGAATTTATTCACCCCATAGAAGGAGATCGCATTTCCATTCACACACGACAAACTGAACAAGGGGAAAATTGCGAGTACTTCAAGTAAATTGTGATAGGGCTAGCAGCATACGATTTGATGGCGCAATATATCATCAAATGAACGTCATGTGAGCGAATTCAATCAACCACCAATATGACTGAGAAAACATAAGTGCTTTGCCAATCAAACATGTCACTTATTTTCGGGGTCTTTATATCACAATGGCATATAGACCTATAGGCACCGATAAAAACCAATAAGACATACAAAGAACAAACAGTAAAACCATTAGTGCCTAACCAATCTATCTACGCTGACAAAGATCAATCAATAACCATAATAAACAAACAGAATCGACACAATATTGTAATTTGTTCGTAGTCACGGCGTAATTCTCCCATCAGCAATCAATGGAAACATAGGAATTACACAGTGGCCGATGACGCGAGGAATTCTTGGTAGGCGGGTGAGCTTCGAGCTACGAGCAATAAGCTTTTATATCATCAATGAATACATTATTCATTACCTTGTCAAGGAAAAATAAGGTACGATAGTGCTGACAATGAACTTTTACAAATAGTTAATGATGACATAATAGTTCGTGTTGGCTGGAGCGGTCAGTGGAAGGTTCAACCAAGTACAAGCACGTAGTTTATAGTGAAATCCTGGGAATAAGTTGGCTCAAGTGACAATAAGTGGAGAAAGGTAATACAATACCTTGATTACTCAACAGTTGATGTCAACGTAACGATAAATAGGCGTTATTTAAATTGGAATGTAACCGCGAACCGCGCGAACGGTTTTGTTCAATTTCGCGCAGTGTGCGATATCGTGCAAAAACCGTTAGTGCTACCCCTAAGTGACAGTTCGAAAGGGAAACAATGCATCTGATGCTTATCTCCGCCCCTCCCCATGCATGCCGCGCCTAGCTACACTGCGGATAACCGCGACACCGTGTACCTACTAGCGAAATATCTGACACACTCACTAATATAATCAAAACATGAATCGTTTTGCTTCATCGTGCGAGTTTTTAACTTCGGGTTTCTTTTAGAATCAGTCTACAAGCTAGATGATGTTCAATTATTAAATAATACGTACCCTTTACACGTAAAAAGACCAACACTCAAATCATCTTCTACACCTTTAATTCCAGAATCGCCTTGCTGATGACACTTTACCATAGTCGTACGTACCTACTCCGTGCCGACAGAGAAAAGAAGCAAAATTCCGGCAAACAAGGTAAAAAAATGTACTTCTCGCCCGTTAACCCACTTGCTCGAAAAACTGAACATCCCACCCTTGATACAACAGCCCTTGTAAATTGGCACGTCCACAAAGGCAGACGTGCGCCGGTATCATGTAGCGGCTATTAGCCAGCTAGTCGTTATCCGCCAGATAGCTAGGTACGGCACGCTGCATAGGGTGACACTCGATAAAATCTGCTGCATTGTTTGACTTTTCACGGAACTGTTGTTACTAGGGAACGAATGTTGTGCGCAGAAGGAATAAAAAACAAATGAATGTTGGAATGACGCAGCCGAGATCTGGAAAGGCAGTTTCCGCGAATACTGCGATGGCCAAGTTTGGATGAACAATCGATCATAATGCTTTAATTGTATTACTTGAAGAGAGAACAACGCTCAATAAATACACCTACATAGGTACGGCTTGCAATTTACATTTTATCCACGAAAATAAAGCATTGTGTTGGCACGTTCCATACAATTACTAACAGTATCCCAATGGCGAAGATTCATTCATTACACAGGCCTGCAAAAAAAAATTTTTTTTTTGGTGCGGGTCTAATTTTATCTGTGATCGATAAAGTAGGTAATGTAGAATAAATTTCCTTACGCCATTTTAACTCATCTGCTCTAGTTTATCTACTACCCTCATTTAAATTGTTTGTCGGTCTTGATGTTACTGTAATAAATAGTCATTATTACAGTAACATCAATAAAGTTTATATTACTATTTCATTATGGCTAGTACGTCCAGATGCTGTGTTGTCAATCCTGGTAAATTTTGTTATGTTTGTGGTGAATACATACTGAAAAATCAGCGTAAATCAATTACAAACTCTCTGGGACAGTCGAGCCAAATCAAATCATTGAACTCAAAAAAACTGGCCTATGTGAGATGCTCTTTTTGTAGGGGGAAACAATTTTATAAAAGAACCCTTAGTTTCAAGAGACAAAATCATTCTTCCACCCTTGCATATAAAGTGAAGCAATTTGTTAAGGCTCTCGATAGAAATAGGCAATGTTTTCAGTTTATTTCGCAGAAATTTCCTGGTTTAAGTACTAAAAAACTAAAAGCAGGTATTTTTGATGGACCTCAAATACATAGACTAATAAAAGACACCGCTAATTTTGAGACTTTTATGAATGAACTGGAAAGACTTGCGTGGAAATCTTTTGTAGGAGTTACACAAAATTTTCTTGGAAATCATAAGGCTGAGAACTATGTAGACTTAGTAGAAGAAATGTTAGTTCATTTCAAAGACTTAAGCTGTAATATGAGTATAAAAATACATTATCTCAATAGTCATCTGGATCAATTTCAACACAATTTAGGAGATCTAAGCGAAGAACAAGGAGAACGTTTCCATCAAGACAAATACGATGGAGAATCGATACCAAGGAAGGTGGGGACACTCATATGATGGCAGACTATTGTTGGGAAGTCATGCGAGATTTCCCAAGTCAGTTTCATTCTAGAAAATCACTTAAACGGCAATTTGTTGATTTTTAATGCCAATAAGGTATATTTTTTTTGTGAAAAGTGTTTTTTTTTTATCTCGTAAACTAGAGCTGATAGAAAAAAACCGTTAATATTTTTGGTATCGCCATGCAAGACATTCATAAAATCAGGTCTAAAATCCCCGGCACCAAAATCGTTGTAGGCCTGTGTTATTTATCATCACAGACAAATATTACCATTTCTTAACAGCCTACTAAACACGAATAACAATATTTATTGCGTCTGAAAACAGCAGAAACAGGACATTCCAACAGAACGTTTAAGTCAACGGGGCTAAGAAAACGAGCATAAACAACTTGATTAGGTGTTCGGAATGGGAAATCCAGCATAAGTTCCGAGTGGCCCCGTGGTGGCCATCGATCATCCACCACAATGGGTAGTTCTGCGAACAGCAAAATTTGCAGCCCCGGCTGATTTATGGCACGCTGAGATAACGGACCCTGATAGCATCGGACTATTATTACTGAGAAAAAAGGCAATAATGCCAATTAATTTTATGGAATTTACGTGAAGGTATGGTAGCTGTGTTGGGTTAACTGCCCCATATGTTGAGAAATGTAAGGGTGTAAAGATTCACAGATGTTGCGTGAACGCGTTTGATTACAACTGATAAATGAAATTAATATTCCGCTCATGCCCTAAGTTTAAAAACTCAGCATAAAGATAAAATCTGGCTCTTTTAAAACAAAACTAGCTGAACATAAACCACAATTTGAGATGTACAAATTAAGAAAAGCATGGTCATACCTTATTATTCTGTTGCGAAGATTACATGTACGAAAAGCTACTGAACATTTAGTAGCATCAGCAATTTCAATAAAATTACTTTTTCATCAGTAAATTCATATTCAGAATTTATCGTACAAATTGACAATTATAATTACAGTTGCCACAGCAACAAGTTTTTGGATAGTCACATAGAAATGTGTCGGTAATCGTATCCCTTATTTAACTATTCATAGTTTAGATTGTCTTATCTTTAGCGGAAATTAACAACCAGACTATGAATTTCGCATGTGTCGCCATATTGTATTTCCCACGAAATTTTACATAGCTATACACTGATTCATCTTTGTCGTGATTATTGTTATAAAAATGTAAACAAAGTTTTTTTTATCAATGGCGTCTTACATATTTTAGCCAAATGGAAATATCGCAGTTGGCATCCATCTTGCTTCTAAAATTGTATGACTTACCAGAGAAAAATTTAGAAATATAAAAATTCATTTAAGACAGAATGCTTCAGAAATAAGAGAAGTTTTTTTAAAAATCAGTGCAAAAGGAAAAAATATAAATCTACATCATTTGTACGGGAAAGAGTGAGTCTCATTTGGTCAACATTAAAATTATGTCACATCGGCCTTCACCGCAAAACAGTAAAGTCTTCACACTATTACTTCATAAACGCAAATAGCAGGTTTTCTTTTTCTAAATGACAAAATAACTCATTATATAGCACTGATTACAATAGAGGTTCAGGCTAACTGTCACTTAGTCTCGGACGGTCAAAGTAATGAGGGCTCTTTAAACTCTTCAATATAAATTATAGTGTACACTCGGTTGGATACAACTACTACGTTTAATTTAGTTTTTGTATGCAAAAGAGTTGCTTTGTTAAAGTATCAATAGCTAGAGATGTTTTGTTGGTGGTCTGGTTGGCTAGACGAGTTTTTCTATAATGTTTCAGTACTAGCCGCGAGACTGGGTCTTAGACCTAGCTAAAAGTGGCAACTCCCCACGCCAACATAAAATTTCCGTGCTCCGATAAGATAGGTGCAATGTAAAAAATAATATGGTTAATATCCTACAAGTAGTCATAATATTATGAATTCGAAACTTTGTGAGGCTGTATGGATGTATGTATTATGTATGTAAAAAACTACAGCTTAGCTTACAATATCAGAATAACACATAGGCTACTTTTATTTCTGGATACGGGAATTAGTTCCATTGGGAAGCGGGTGAAACCGCTGGCGGAAGCTTGTCTTCCATAACAACATATCTCCTGGCTCAAGACAATAGATTCAGTGGTTAGGATTCGGTAATCCGTCTACACGATAATAGGCACTTCCCATTAGACAATTCACTATAGTTCACTGGCTGATACGACTATCAATCGAATCAATCAATTTAGTAGGTACGCTTAGTACAAACTGTTGTAAATGTACAGACGGTGAGAAGACAAAGATAGGAGCAACGAACTCTTGAATGGCTTGACAACAGCTGACGGGTCAGTTGATAGCAATATGAAAAAATATTGGCATGGCTACGTAGAAAACTTTCAACGCCATCGCAAATGTAAAACAATTGATAATTAAGAAAAGTTTATTTATAGAATTCATTTAAAAATGCCTTTTAAATCAAACAAAAGCTTGCATTATTATAAATCAACTAGCGTCTGCCAGCGGTTTCACCCGAGTCCCGTAGGAACTGCTCCGCGCACCCACAATAAAGGACCTTTCTAACACCGAAGTATTTTTCCAAATCGGACCAGTTCTTGCGATTTTCGCGTTCAAATAAACAAACAAACTCTTCAGCTTTATATTGTTAGTAAATACGTATACGTATAACTCTGTGTTAGTGTGCAATTTCTGACTAAGCAGACCAAAACACAACGCCAAGAGCAGACGCCAGCATATTTACAAAAACTCCGCTTAGCAACAGACTATCGCAAATAAAATTCGAGCAGACCAGAAATGTTAAAACTCACTTGTTATCACAGTTTATCGGCCAGTGAACCCAATGAATCTGAAACAACCAAATGGAATATTACTGATCGATTACGGATAGTTAAACGCTTATCGGCTTGGCAACGGACTATGTAGACAAAACATGGATATTGCTCAACTGAGGAGACAATTCAAACGTCTTTAATTTGACTACACTCGATTTTACAGACACATATTTTATGTTACAGTAGAGAAAATAAGAGAATTATGGATTATATCGTTGGCCTACCTTTAAAACGCAAACTAGGGGACCATCTTTAATATTAATTAACTTAAACTAATTAAGCAAATATGAATGACGAAGGTTTTGACAAAATTCAAGGTGAAGGATGCATAACTAGATGTAATTTGATCATATCAATGTCAAATCATCACAAAAAAACAAGAATAAACATGGAAATGAAATCAATTGCAAATTGTGTCTTAAATTCAAAAAGCGTAATTAAAACCATGGAATGCTGGTTTCCAAGTCCAGAGCCACGGGAACATTCCCAGTTCCAGAATTTATTCCAAAATTTACTCATAACTATTCATAAGTGAGAATTATTTATAAGCTTACATTAAAATGGAACCTAACTTGTTAATTTTTATAGATCGTTAATTTCATCGGATTTAATAGATTTACGAATATCTATCGAGTTTTTTACCGGACTTGTAGGCACAAGGGTTACGTTTTCACAGAAAAAAAAAATCGAATAAGTACGCATTTTTGAGAAAACGAGAATACTACTATCGTTGGGAAAATGCAAAGTCATATCTTAGATACCAAATATTTACTTCTCTACAAAAAACTGCCACTGCAAATCAAAGTATTCGAAACCCAACAAAAAATCTAATCGTTCATTGAAATTCCGTAACTGTACGATAAGTTATCTAAGCCGTTCACACAGTTCCATGTCGACATGATGGATGGACGAAAAGTTTCCACGTATTTGAACACCAAGACTACTTGAGCCATACAACCTTACCATAACACAAATATTTGTATCTAGAATAATGGGTCAAGTTACACCGGCAGCCTAATGACGAAATCAAAGCTCAAGTGATGGGTAAACATCAAGAGTACACCAGCACATACCATCACATTGTGACGAAGCATTACACGCAAGATTCAACTTTAAATTAATTAATTAAAGTTCAAAATATAATTAAACTTTTTACCGAGTTACAAATTAGTTTTCTCGTGTGTTCATACTTCGTAAGTGAGGTTTCCGTCATGTGTGACACGTTTTAAGATCTTAATTGGACATAAGTGGGCGCGAGGAGACTAATTAAAAATAGTAAAGAAATGTACATTCTAAGCTTATAAGTGTAGGCAAACAAAGAAAAAAATATGGTAATACTAATTTGTGGATGATATAATTTTAGTATCAAAGTGTAACGACCTTTGCTAATATTTTGTTCAGTGAGTGTTTGTATATGTCACCGGAAAATAACAAGAACCGTAAGTTTATAAATTTACTAGGAAATTGATAAACTTTCGTAAGATTCTAAACGGGAGATAAATTGTATTATTTTACGGCCACATTTTCGTAAATTGATAAACTTACTGAACTGACTCGTAAAATAATACGTAAGCAATAACCAAACGCCACGCGCGATCTGATTGGTTGACTATCACGTGTCACTTTTCCCTCGTCGCGGCCGCCATTATTCGCCACTATGAACATTGACCAATCAGAGCGCAGTGTGTTATTTTACGTATTTCCAAGATTCGTATATTTAAAAGACCTTCTGTGATTGGTCAAACCATTTAGAATCTTACGAATACATATCCGTTAGTTTATAAATTTACCGTGTGACGTCGGAAATTGATAAACTTACGAAAATTTGGACGTAAAATAATACAATTCATCTCTCGTTTAGAATCTTACGAAAATTTATCAATTTCCTAGTAAATTTATAAACTTACGGTTCTTGTTATTTTCCGGTGACATACACAAAGTTCAGGCCTCACGTAGTTGCACAGACGAGGTGTGTCGGTGACGTCACACTACTAATCTATACACAAATATTGTGTTAGATTTGCTTGCTGTATCATGCATCCTGTTTACGACTCTGTATTTTCCAACTGCAGTTTAACTAGCCAATACGACACATGTAAGTACACAATGACTTAAATGTGTATTTTCTACTAAGATATAATTTAAGAAATAAGAAAGAAAATAAAAAAGAAATAATAATAATTTAATTTTGAATACTTATCAGTCACTTATCCATGAAACAGCAAACCCTAAAATGCAACAGCACCCAAAACACGTCCGCAAACATATGTTAATTTAACATCAAAAATCAGAAAGTGAAATATCGAAAAAGTCTTAGAACTTAAAACATCGACAGCAAAATACATTTTCCACATTTTTATGCATAGAGTGCATAAATGCGTTAATTTCCCTTCATATACTAACAACTTATAAAAAATATCTACAAAATGACCTAAGCTATCAGTTCGGTATTCAGTAAACATCGGTAATACCGTGATATAATTTCAGTAATAGCCGGGGGTGGCGCATAAACAACAATTTTGCAGCGGCTAACCGCCCCACTGCAATGCAGAATGCGGCGAGATTTTTAGCCGAATGCGGTCTTTTGATGTTACGTGGCTACGTGGTACCTAACTTGTGATTTTTAGGGTTGATAGTGTGTTTTAAGTTTTTATGGAATAAAATATGAAAACGTGTGCGAGTTTAATTGGGAGTTGTAATTCGGAAATTGATGTTTTGAAATAACGTAGTGTTCAAAAATATTAATAATCATTCGATTTATACGTGATTTGCTAGTTTTCAAGCCGTGGGTAAATATAAAATTGTTTTCGTTTATAAAAATAACGACAGTCAAAAGGATACTAGTTTAATAAAAAATACTGTTAAAATCAATGTGGTTCAGAGCTTCCAAAAAGTTCAAAACCAACAAAATTATCAAAACACAAAATCTAATACACGCCAGCCCCTAAAACGAAACTTGCGTAATTAAAAACAACAGACGATAAAATAAAAAATATATTAAAAAGCAACTCGACAGCTTAAAACTAAGTTGCATGCAAAGTGTAATAACAGACAATTGAGAAACGCCCGAAAACACCTAACTGCGGTGGGGGCACGAATTACCATCACTTTATTTATATCGTAGAAAGTTGAAAAATCTAATTTTCTACGCAGAGGGCACCCCAGCGGGTGCAGTGAACTGGCTTTCTCAGAATACTAGACAGAAACAGTTTGGCAAAGTTTGCGTGGCTGAAATTAGCGTGAGAAAATTACGCCTATATTGGATTCCAATGGGGACTTGGCTAGACACGAGGTGAAAAAGAAAATGTTTCGGGGAAACTTTCGCATTAAACTATAAATCATATGCCAATACTTCGTTTTATTGGTAACTACAAATAGTTCGCAAGAATTCTTTCTCTTATTTCAGCTAAAACAATCTGCATCGAATACGAAGTTTTATGAGGTCTATATTGGAATACTGTGAATAAGCAAATTGTATAAACAATACGCGTTTATTGAATTAAGTCTATAAATTCCTCACATATTTGAAATACAAACAGTGGGCCTAAATTATTACTAACAATGATTTGAAAGCCAAAAATGTTTTGCCAAACCACTTAACCGCAAGCAAGCAGAAATAGAATTGTTCCTATTCGAACCATCCGTCCAGAAATATCTCGCTGTAAGTCTTAAACAAAACGCAATAAATCTGTGTATAAATATTAACGCAGGCAATATAGTACGATGTTTAGGTGCACCATGGAAATAAACTACGAGGAAGATAAGGCGCCATTAATGAAGGTCAACTTTATGGCGGTCGAGGTGCAGTTATCCTACCAAGTGGTTACAAAATTGCAAATGGCGGACATTGTTGCAAACTAAAACATTAACTCGCCTCCAGGCGTCGTTCGTATTAATCTCAGTATTATCTGGGAGCTAAAATCTCCATGGTCGAAACGGAGTGCGTCCTCTGAGCTTGAATGTCATTACCATTTTAAAAGGGAATTCGTTTTGTAGTGTCGAAATATTCAGACATTGACGCACAGAGTCAGAATACATGTGTTCTACACGCAAATTTCCTTTCTGCAAATTATCCTGGTCATAGAAAAAATTGAATAAATTTTTGCTTTGTCACGAATGTTTAACAAATCTGTTGGATTTCGCGTCTTCGTCTGTCACCATGCGCGTAACTGATAAATTATAAAATCATTATGTCATTGTGATTGTCTTATTTCCAAGAATGTCCCAAAGTACCTCTAGCAAGATAAGTTCTGAAGTAATTTTTGCACCATATTAATAATTTGATTGCAATATTGTGTAACAAGCGTCGAAACAACTATCTTAACGGCGATTATATTTATATTGTCATTTAGCCCATTATGATTGAATTGTTAACTTTGTAAATCAATCCAGAAGTAAATACTAAACACGAAATAAAACTGACTACAATACACTCAAGGTTCAATTCAGTTTAATACTTCATAGTAAGTAGTTGTCTCACACGGGACAATTGAATGATCATTGATATTGCTCTCAAACAGTAAATGATTACATTTCTATTGACAGTTTTACGTGTCTTGTTATGCGGTGTACAAACAGCCTAGTCTTGTAATTGTATGCACCGTCGCGACAGTTGTGGGAACATGACTATGTAACAAGCCATCAAATATGTTTGTCAGATGGAATCATGTCAATGTCAAGTTCACGTGCGTAAACCGTTTCGTTTTCATGCGATATTTGAATATTGTTTTGAATTCATTGCCTTTGATGCAGCTATTTAGAGATGACGTCAAACTGCGGACCAACACAAATCACGATCCACCCACGAGAATTACTCACTGCCTTTTATGGAGGGGTCTTTTAAGAATCCGGTACATATATCCATATCTGTAATTTACATTTTCGCACGAAATATGAGTAATAACAAGCTACGAAAAAATATAATGAGAACTTTAAAATTGACTGAAATTATTCTTTACCAACAACATACACACGCAAAATACCGTTTTCTTTTTACGCGTGCTATCACCAGACATTTCAATTAATAAGGTCTTTCATGTAGTGAAACCACACTCTAGTATTGCGAGCATTTAGTTTATTTACCTCCCTGGGCCCAAAGGCACATAGAAGTGACATTGTTGCCCTTGGAACCGACCGACAACTTCAGACAAACCTGTTCATTTAGCAGATTTAAGAGATCAGAGGGCTCATACAACACGGTCGGTTTATCCTAAAGAGATTCAATGTAAATCTCTTTGCTTTATCGTGATTACTCTTCCGCCGAAAGGAAGCTGAACGTAAATTTGGTCCCTCGCTTTAGAATGCCAGTTCAATTTTGTTAATAAATGACGGCGTGTTCGCGGCTCCTGTAGTAGGTATTCATTGCTCGTCAAATGGCTGGTTCGTTGGACCTCTCATACTTTAGGGTACGACAAGACCTCGTACAACTTTAAAATAAAATAAGTTAAAGCACACACATAAAGGTTGTCTGTGTGTTCTTTAGTGACGTATTAGCTGTAGTTTAGACTGCTTATCAAGTGCATTAACCCTCAGGTTTAACACTCAAATAGTTTGCGATGCCTTGAAAAAACATCCTTTGTTGTGCTTTGTTTTTACGAAAGTAAAAAATTACAAAGAGCTGGTTTAACTTTTACTACAAGAATCATCAGATTTTTACGTTCTTTTTACTTTTTACACATTTGAGAAGTCCATAGAATTCAAGCGACAAAATCACAAGAATCTGCCAAATGAAATAGATTCAAAGAAATGACACTCCCCATAATCTTAAGTAAAAATTCACAGAATTTAGTTATGACTTTCAGACATTCTCTTGATGAAGTACTTTTATGGGTTTCTCTAAATTTTAATTTGGATCTCAAAATTGGAAAAGAATATTAAATCCTGTGCAATTTATGAAAAAGTTTGTCCAATTTGTGATAAACCGTTTAGTAACGATTTGGAAGCTTATGCTAATGAATGCAATAAGAAAACAAATATTACAAAAATCTTGTGACGTTAAAAGAAACTTAATAATCTAATGTAGTGTATTCATACAACATTAAAATAATACGAGTCTTTGACTCCCAAAATGCATTACAACACTTCAAAATTCATATGCATCTGAATAATCCTAATTCCAGCTACAACTTGAAAAAATTAAATTAAAAATTTAAAAAACCCCCGACACAAAAACTTAATTTCCCTTTAAAAAGTAAGAAATAATAAAAAATACGTCGCGTTGGGGGACCGCTCCTAATTATTTCTTACTTATCTACGATTTTTTTCATAAGTATCACATGCCTACCTTTTTAGGAGCGGTCCCCCAACGCGACGTATTTTTTATTATTTCTTACTTTTTAAAGGGAAATTAAGTTTTTGTGTCGGGGGTTTTTTAAATTTTTAATTTAATTTTTATAAGTTGTAGCTGGAATTAGGATTATTCAGATGCATATGAATTTTGAAGTGTTGTAATGCATTTTGGGAGTCAAAGACTCGTATTATTTTAATGTTGTATGAATACACTACATTAGATTATTAAGTTTCTTTTAACGTCACAAGATTTTTGTAATATTTGTTTTCTTATTGCATTCATTAGCATAAGCTTCCAAATCGTTACTAAACGGTTTATCACAAATTGGACAAACTTTTTCATAAATTGCACAGGATTTAATATTCTTTTCCAATTTTGAGATCCAAATTAAAATTTAGAGAAACCCATAAAAGTACTTCATCAAGAGAATGTCTGAAAGTCATAACTAAATTCTGTGAATTTTTACTTAAGATTATGGGGAGTGTCATTTCTTTGAATCTATTTCATTTGGCAGATTCTTGTGATTTTGTCGCTTGAATTCTATGGACTTCTCAAATGTGTAAAAAGTAAAAAGAACGTAAAAATCTGATGATTCTTGTAGTAAAAGTTAAACCAGCTCTTTGTCTTTTTTTACTTTCGTAAAAACAAAGCACAACAAAGGATGTTTTTTCAAGGCATCGCAAACTATTTGAGTGTTAAACCTGAGGGTTAATGCACTTGATAAGCAGTCTAAACTACAGCTAATACGTCACTAAAGAACACACAGACAACCTTTATGTGTGTGCTTTAACTTATTTTATTTTAAAGTTGTACGAGGTCTTGTCGTACCCTAAAGTATGAGAGGTCCAACGAACCAGCCATTTGACGAGCAATGAATACCTACTACAGGAGCCGCGAACACGCCGTCATTTATTAACAAAATTGAACTGGCATTCTAAAGCGAGGGACCAAATTTACGTTCAGCTTCCTTTCGGCGGAAGAGTAATCACGATAAAGCAAAGAGATTTACATTGAATCTCTTTAGGATAAACCGACCGTGTTGTATGAGCCCTCTGATCTCTTAAATCTGCTAAATGAACAGGTTTGTCTGAAGTTGTCGGTCGGTTCCAAGGGCAACAATGTCACTTCTATGTGCCTTTGGGCCCAGGGAGGTAAATAAACTAAATGCTCGCAATACTAGAGTGTGGTTTCACTACATGAAAGACCTTATTAATTGAAATGTCTGGTGATAGCACGCGTAAAAAGAAAACGGTATTTTGCGTGTGTATGTTGTTGGTAAAGAATAATTTCAGTCAATTTTAAAGTTCTCATTATATTTTTTCGTAGCTTGTTATTACTCATATTTCGTGCGAAAATGTAAATTACAGATATGGATATATGTACCGGATTCTTAAAAGACCCCTCCATAAAAGGCAGTGAGTAATTCTCGTGGGTGGATCGTGATTTGTGTTGGTCCGCAGTTTGACGTCATCTCTAAATAGCTGCATCAAAGGCAATGAATTCAAAACAATATTCAAATATCGCATGAAAACGAAACGGTTTACGCACGTGAACTTGACATTGACATGATTCCATCTGACAAACATATTTGATGGCTTGTTACATAGTCATGTTCCCACAACTGTCGCGACGGTGCATACAATTACAAGACTAGGCTGTTTGTACACCGCATAACAAGACACGTAAAACTGTCAATAGAAATGTAATCATTTACTGTTTGAGAGCAATATCAATGATCATTCAATTGTCCCGTGTGAGACAACTACTTACTATGAAGTATTAAACTGAATTGAACCTTGAGTGTATTGTAGTCAGTTTTATTTCGTGTTTAGTATTTACTTCTGGATTGATTTACAAAGTTAACAATTCAATCATAATGGGCTAAATGACAATATAAATATAATCGCCGTTAAGATAGTTGTTTCGACGCTTGTTACACAATATTGCAATCAAATTATTAATATGGTGCAAAAATTACTTCAGAACTTATCTTGCTAGAGGTACTTTGGGACATTCTTGGAAATAAGACAATCACAATGACATAATGATTTTATAATTTATCAGTTACGCGCATGGTGACAGACGAAGACGCGAAATCCAACAGATTTGTTAAACATTCGTGACAAAGCAAAAATTTATTCAATTTTTTCTATGACCAGGATAATTTGCAGAAAGGAAATTTGCGTGTAGAACACATGTATTCTGACTCTGTGCGTCAATGTCTGAATATTTCGACACTACAAAACGAATTCCCTTTTAAAATGGTAATGACATTCAAGCTCAGAGGACGCACTCCGTTTCGACCATGGAGATTTTAGCTCCCAGATAATACTGAGATTAATACGAACGACGCCTGGAGGCGAGTTAATGTTTTAGTTTGCAACAATGTCCGCCATTTGCAATTTTGTAACCACTTGGTAGGATAACTGCACCTCGACCGCCATAAAGTTGACCTTCATTAATGGCGCCTTATCTTCCTCGTAGTTTATTTCCATGGTGCACCTAAACATCGTACTATATTGCCTGCGTTAATATTTATACACAGATTTATTGCGTTTTGTTTAAGACTTACAGCGAGATATTTCTGGACGGATGGTTCGAATAGGAACAATTCTATTTCTGCTTGCTTGCGGTTAAGTGGTTTGGCAAAACATTTTTGGCTTTCAAATCATTGTTAGTAATAATTTAGGCCCACTGTTTGTATTTCAAATATGTGAGGAATTTATAGACTTAATTCAATAAACGCGTATTGTTTATACAATTTGCTTATTCACAGTATTCCAATATAGACCTCATAAAACTTCGTATTCGATGCAGATTGTTTTAGCTGAAATAAGAGAAAGAATTCTTGCGAACTATTTGTAGTTACCAATAAAACGAAGTATTGGCATATGATTTATAGTTTAATGCGAAAGTTTCCCCGAAACATTTTCTTTTTCACCTCGTGTCTAGCCAAGTCCCCATTGGAATCCAATATAGGCGTAATTTTCTCACGCTAATTTCAGCCACGCAAACTTTGCCAAACTGTTTCTGTCTAGTATTCTGAGAAAGCCAGTTCACTGCACCCGCTGGGGTGCCCTCTGCGTAGAAAATTAGATTTTTCAACTTTCTACGATATAAATAAAGTGATGGTAATTCGTGCCCCCACCGCAGTTAGGTGTTTTCGGGCGTTTCTCAATTGTCTGTTATTACACTTTGCATGCAACTTAGTTTTAAGCTGTCGAGTTGCTTTTTAATATATTTTTTATTTTATCGTCTGTTGTTTTTAATTACGCAAGTTTCGTTTTAGGGGCTGGCGTGTATTAGATTTTGTGTTTTGATAATTTTGTTGGTTTTGAACTTTTTGGAAGCTCTGAACCACATTGATTTTAACAGTATTTTTTATTAAACTAGTATCCTTTTGACTGTCGTTATTTTTATAAACGAAAACAATTTTATATTTACCCACGGCTTGAAAACTAGCAAATCACGTATAAATCGAATGATTATTAATATTTTTGAACACTACGTTATTTCAAAACATCAATTTCCGAATTACAACTCCCAATTAAACTCGCACACGTTTTCATATTTTATTCCATAAAAACTTAAAACACACTATCAACCCTAAAAATCACAAGTTAGGTACCACGTAGCCACGTAACATCAAAAGACCGCATTCGGCTAAAAATCTCGCCGCATTCTGCATTGCAGTGGGGCGGTTAGCCGCTGCAAAATTGTTGTTTATGCGCCACCCCCGGCTATTACTGAAATTATATCACGGTATTACCGATGTTTACTGAATACCGAACTGATAGCTTAGGTCATTTTGNGACAGACAGACAGACAGACAGACAGACAGACACGTCAAACTTATAACACCCCTCTTTTTTCGTCGGGGGTTAAAAATAAAGCTTCTCGTACAACATCAGCGAAAATATGCAAAGCCACACAAATACCTACTAAAACACTAATCCTGTGAAAGCTTGTTACAAAAAGACCCTGACCACACTAAAGGAGGATCCATTTCTAAATTAGAAACACTATAAATTTATTGGTTGTTCCACAACGGCAGCGAGGCTCATAATTTTCTGTTTTATCTCTAAGTCAATCAGGCAAATGGTACCTTCATGGAACACCCCTCATACGTCATATAAACAGTAGTAGCACTGAATAAGTCATGCATAGCGTTTATTACTGTTATGTGCGACGATCATCCAAATATGAATGTTTTTTATTATCGTGTCATTGCATTTCGGCTTCTTTTTACCCGACTAGGGCGAAGCGAAAAGGAGGGTTATGATTTTTATGGCACTTTTGGTCTCTATTCAAATGTGCAGAAAAACTTATATTTTTGAAAATGTTCATCATAATATCAATCCAATGGCATGATATCGTGAAGTAGATGCGATTTCATCACGTCCCCATAACAAAACACAGGCCAGACAGACCGAAATTGAACGCCGCAAAAACCTAGTCGGTTTTTTGTCACGAAAATTTTGAGGAAGGCGCCTAAAGTTGGACCGTTAAAAATCATAAATCGTGATGAAGACGTGAGTGACGGGAACTTATCGGTCGTTGTCACATAATGCTATCGTTCAAGATAACAGTTATGGGAGGTCGCGACTTCGTTACGTTTCGTCAGAGGCCGCAGTGGAAACTTTACTCCTTCCTTATCAACCAAGAATGCGAGACTCACAAAAAACTGATATTAGTATTTGAATTTTGTAACGCCATGTTGGTAATTCATAACACTTTGGCTCGATAAATGTGTTTGGTTTCTTGATAAAGAATAGTTACCAATAGTTATAAACGAGGCCTTTTAACTGTAACTATTGAAAAACATGTAAAACGAACTCAATTTAAATTACTTTAGACTTTCTCATTTTCTGTCTAACAAAGATGCATTTGAACCAATTCCTAGAACACTGAAGACGAAAATAAAAACTTGAAAAATCTAATTTCAATTTACTTCTTTCAGAGGTAATATCATTACAACAGTAAGCGTATCTTCTAAACTACAAACGTAATGACAAAAGTCCCAAGCTCAAAACCGAATGTTGTCAAATTCGGTAAATCTTCATGGGTGTTTTTACAATGATTGTTATTTGCTTAAGCCAAAGTTTTTATACTGTGGGCTGGCTAATTGCAGTTTCGCAGAAGGATCGTGTTGACACTAGCTATAGTTTCCGGTTAACTTTTATTTTATTTAAGGGTTTTGTTTACATACGTCAGAAACGTTTTGGCACGATCCCGTTGAGTGATTCCCATGAGGGGCATAAATTCCCCATGCTTGATAATAAAAAAGATATAAACGTCTGTTATAAGAAATGTACCGTTTTAAAATACTCTCAGTAGGTTTTAAGACGCGATAAAAATAATACTGAATAGATTGGAAGTGGCACCCATTCATGTCTGGATACTTGAGAAATAAATATTTTAGAATATATTACTACAATTTATGTTAAATAATGATACAATAAACATCATCAACGTTAAATAAACGACCGATGTTAATGAATTTATCAACATTATTAAGGAAGTTAACTGACTCCTTTTAGCTGCCGTTAACGGTTGCGTAACTCTAAAAATACACGGACATTAACTATAGGAAGGAACAGAACTTCAAAACATTCCAAAATTTAACATGTTATTAATAATAGTTCATTTTGAATTGTAGCTTTATTTAATAAAATATAAAATTAAAATAAATAAGCATAGAAGCAAAAAAACAATGCAAGTTAATCTGCAGCCAAAACGTGCCCACACGCAGTCAATTCTAAACGTCAGAAAAAATACAATATGGGGTCCGATTCCAAAATTCATTAGCGACGCGTGCGCACAATGCGGGTACCATTCTACAGACATACGTTACTGTGTATATTAATGACTTAATAATAATCGTCCGCTCACTGTTTGGAATGATCCCGTATTACCCACTGTGCACTGGTGGGATTCAAAAATTTCAATTGCCTGCGACTTTTTTTTGTTTACAAAGTAAAAGATTAAAATGTGTATTGAACTACCCGCATGGCAGTATTAACTTCGAAGTTAAATACTCCCACAATACATTAAATCAACGGTTAATTACCATGTACATTTAAATCTAAGGCTCGTTGCGTTACTTCAAAATGCATTTTATTCAACCTGACCATCTTGTACCATATTTAGACAAAGATGTGTAATCTTATAAAAATTCTCTGATAATTTAACAGGAAGCGAATTAGACTTTCATATCGTGGTATGTTGGGAAACGTTTTCGTTAGTTCACTCACAGTTATCTCGCACTGTTGAGAAGGAATTAGGAATACAATAATTTAAACTTTTATGTCGTTTAAATGATATTTGAGTATACGAACAGATCAAAAATAATACTTTTGACATATTACGAGGTTCGAATAAGCTTAGAGGACCAAGAATACTAACTTACGAACCAAAATAAATGAATATAGAACACTAGACACAGGGATACACTTCCCCAACGATAGAATTACAAAAGAAAACAGTGTGAAACGCTTATGTCCCGCGCGAGTACAGTATAAATAAACCAAGTCGGTTGCTAAGCCGATGTCCATCATAATGACAATCGCTGATGAAATATTTAGCTAATCTATGAAGATACTGCCGTAAACAATTTTATTTTAAGAGCTTCTAATCGCCCTTTTTGTGGGATTTACGTATTATTCGTGTTAGAAGAAGAATTATAGGGAACTGTTCTAATTTAAAAGAAACACAGTAACACTTAACGGTGTGGATAACGAAGCATATAAAGCCAAAAACCATAAGGCAAGTCCAATTACCATAAAAATACGCAAAAACTCACCATACCATCTTCACGTTAACCTTATCATCGGTGTCAATTTTGACATCATTAAAATCATTTGAGCAACAGCCACAATTACAAATGAGTCAGACTCGAAGCCCTTATGACAAAAACCGACTTCAAAACTAAAAAGTAAAAAATAAAAAGTTTATTAAAATAATAGGTTTGATGTCGGTGCCTAGATACTACGTAAGTATTATATTGACTTACTTGGCACCGACATCAAACCTATTATTTTAATAAACTTTTTATTTTTTACTTTTTAGTTTTGAAGTCGGTTTTTTTTAACGTAGTTATTTTTATTTTATACTTTTTAGTTTAGTCTTGCGTTTTTATCAGTACCTATGTAAAATTTTACGTGGATGACTTGATAACAGGCCTCACCGGCCTGTTATGAAGTCATCCACGTAAAATTTACACGTATTTTTTTTAGAAAAATGCTCCTAAAATGAAAACTAACGGGCCCACCTGGATAAAATTTTTATGGGACCAATTCGAAGCTATTCCCTATCAAACAAAAAAAGAATTACGTAAATCGGTTCAGAAACCTCGGAGTAATCGGTGTACATACATAAAAAAAAAAAAAAAAATATACCGGCCGAATTGAGAACCTCCTCCTTTTTGTTGAAGTCGGTTAAAAATTGGCAACGTATGCCGTTGCATGCAACCGCAAAATGTGGGCTCAAATTGCCAACATATCATTATGTAGGGGCTGAGGGTGCGATTCCAGATAACGTTTTGAATTATATCGACGGCCCAACACGTGAATGTAAATAACTACAATTAAAAATGTCATTACAAATACATGTCATTGTTTTTTTTCAGGTAGGACAAATGTGAAATGTTCGCATATTTCAAAGGAGAAAGTTTCCTTTGAAGACGGGTGACCCAAGTTAATCACTGTTGCGGGTAATGATTTCCAAAAACCGCATAGTAAATAGTCGCCGCATAATTTCTAGGCCCGTCAAACTTGCACACTAAAAAGACTATCAATCACAGAACTATAGGACAATATATATGGTAATAGTGTCGGCCTTTCTGTACGCTTGTGAGGGTCACAAAAGATCTCTTCTCATAACAAATTAATTTCGGCTTCTAAACAAAACTACAAAAAGAATTTTGTGAATGCATCTTTAAACAAAGTTGGTTTTTTGTTCGGTTTTGAGTTAAATGACGCTGGCGTTTGTAACAGTGTTAGACTAAGCTACCTTGTTCAACGTGTGAGCGCCATCCAGTCATCATTACTATTGATTTACCAAAAGTGTTTTGTCATGTTACTGTAGTCAGTTTAAAAACGTAATTGTCGCTTGAAAGAGAATTTCGGAAGGAATTACGAAAAGTTGCGACATAATTCTTCATTTAGTTAAGTTATTGAGACTTAACCCACAAATGCGGTTAACCCTTGAGAACCTAATTAAAAATGCAATAAAAGCTAATGGTAATTCATAAATAATCAAAACAGTGGCCAATAGATGTCATGATGAAGAAATTTTCTATTTTACTTAAAAAAAACAGTAAAAATGTTACCATTTTGTACAATTTAGTACGTATTCACTTTAGATTTCTACTATTGTTAAACAATCATTACTTTTGTAAACTATTAATTTAGGCATGTGACCGAACCTGGCCCAGTTACAGTGGATTTATTTGTGCGTATGTGAAAACAGACACAATAGCCTATTCATTCATATAATAAATGGGATTTATAATATCAATTCATAACTATAAATGGTATAAATGGAACGAATCGCCTGTTCACACAATGAAATCAAAAAAGCGGAACGTTAATACATAAGATTTGTTTCACATGCTGAAAATTTGTGCCAAAACAATTTTTGTACAAACTGCAAAAGGACAATAACCAAAGAACAACACTATAGGAGTCACCTTATTAAAACTAAGATTAAAATTAAGCTCTCCGTCACTGTCAACGTAGGTCACTCTATTGTACTCAATTAAGTTGATAATACAGGAATGTGCTAATTCCGCCGACACCTTATAAACCAGTAAAAATAACAAAGCCAAGTATTTAAACAATAATAACCAACTTTTTGCATACATTTACAATACAGTGGCAAAATATATGGCCGCCATTAAGCCGGCGCGAAAGGGCCGTATCAGCAATCTTTGCATTTGCAAAAAATAACCGTTAAACTATTAAAGAATAAACAAGTTATATTCGATTATGGTAGGGGTGCTTTTTTCCAATATTGAAGATCATTTGTCACTAGTCCTCTTTTGAGGGTCGTGAATGGAATAAAGAATGATGGCGTGTGGTACAAAGTGTAGAAATCAGCGGTTTTGAAAACGTCTGCTCTTGGATGAACTCAATTGGATAAATTGAAAGAATAAAAACATATGTAGGTATTACTCATTATTCTGTAAGGCAATATGAATAGCCAGTAAATATTGGTGACTAACCAGGACTTTAGTATTTACAATATTGATTTATGTTCGCATCATTGTCACCGACAAATGACAGTATCAGATAAGAAAAACATTTAAGAGTTTTTTGCATCTCAAACTAGTTTGATTAATTCTTAGTATTGAAAATGTTAAAATACTACATAATTGAGCACCCACGCAATGTAATTGTATATCCAGTATATGTGACAGATAATTTATAAACACTATTGTGTCAAGTTTTTATTACCTTGTATTACAATATGCTTCTTTGTATCGTCGAACAAGTCATATAGGTAGGATGATGTAATTGATTTCATAGTCTTACCATATTAGCACTTAAAATTAATGTTTTTACGAGACATTATCTCGTAAGCAAATAAGGCAGCTTAGTTGTAAAAAATATTATTTTAAATTAAACCCTTAAATTACAAATCTGACTTAATAGGGAAATACCTACTTTCCCAAGCGACTGCGGAAACTACAGTGGTTTCCATACGCATTTATTCCCCGCTTCATCTGTTACCTTGCACTACACAAAACTAGAGCAGCCGCCGACAAACCAACCGCCGATAAGTAGTGGATTTAGCAACCATTATACCGTTTTCCCGACGTTTACAATGATTAATGTGGCCACAGCACACTACACGACAATCTGCCGCAATTTGTACGAGTCCGCCACGCGTGAAAACTGAACAAAACGCCCTGTGTGAACCGGCGTCAACCATTGTCATGACCGAAATTACGATTGTAAAGTTTTTAATGACAATCGTGAATAATCGGTGGTTCTGTATGATCGTTTGTTACTATGATTTTCTGTGGCATCGTTAAAATATTACGTTTGTTTACCACGTCTTCTTTTGTGTACATAGCGGGTGATAATTAGTGTTTTAGGTGATTATCATCGTTATTTATATTAATATACTTTAGAGCTGTTGACATGGTAGCTGAAAAATCTTGTGTTTCTATATTTTATGTATAGTTATAAGCTCTATAAATTAAATTATAATTAAACGCAAACGTTACTGAATCTTATGAAACTAATACTTACATATTTGAACGAATTGATAGTACAGTCAGCATCAAAAGTAGCTGAACAAATCAAAATTTTCAAAACTGCTAAACACCGTGTCGTCATTAACTTACCGGACTACTCATCTACTTATTTTGAAGTTCAGGATGTGAAGCAAATTTTGGCGTTTGTGTTGTTAAGAAATTACGATCCTAGACGTTGTGAGGCACTTTTAAAAACATTGATTTGCTCAGCTACTTTTGATGCTGACCGTACATAAGTGGAAGGAAAAACCAAAGGAGAATCTACAATTTACTTAAGTCTTTTAGACCTAGTTTTGAACGGTGCAATAAAATTAGTCATAAGTAAACCAAGAGTAGTACATTAAGTATAAATAAACCGATAGGTGCATGTGACTGTATCGAGAGGAATGTGTAACTCAAGTAGTTACTCCGTTGTACTTTATGAGGAAGTGGACAATTTTCCTTTACCGCACTCCTCAATGCGGCTTTGGTTTTATTTAAGAGCATCGTTTAACATAGCTTTGGTAGATTCATTAAAACCAAATGAATTAAAATTACTTAATTGAATTGATGGAAGTTAATTGAAACTAAATTAATGAAAATTACTTAATTGCGTTGATAGAAGTGTGGACAACTTGCGAAATATAAAACACCTTATTGTGCAGTCGTTCGTTACTGGTATTTAGAAGCCAGAAAGTCTGACAATCAGTCTTACCAAGGGGTATTAGGTTACTGGGTTGAGGAAGTCAGATAGACAGTCACTCCATGTAAACACTGGTACTCAGCTGCATCTGGTAAGACTAACCCCAAAATAGTTTGGAAAATTCTAGGCAGATAATGAACAAAAAGACAAATTAATATCTATCTATACTAATATTATAAAGCTGAAGAGTTTGTTTGTTTGAACGCGCTAATCTCAAAACTACTGGTCCGATTTGAAAAATTCTTTCAGTGTTAGATAGCTCATTTATCGAGGAAGGCTATAGGCTACTTTTTATCAGGGTGCCCGCAGTAGTTCCCACGGGAAAGCGGGTGAAACCGCTAGCGGAAGCAAGTTTTGTTATATTTTTGAAAAACTAGCCATAATAATATCACCATCAAAAAGCTTGGTTCCTAGAATCAAATATTGACAATTCCACACATACAGGGAAAGTAGCCTGCATGTTTCATGAGAGCCCGAGGTGGTTTAAAATCAAAGTTTACTTATTCATGAGGGTCAGTTACACCGTGGATATTGGTTGAATGGAACCCTTGTTGTGGATAACAAAATAATGGCGATTGCTACTGTTTACAGATCGTCAATTTGGGGGGACTTGAGGAAAATGTGGCTTTGGCTGATTGAAGTTTAAGGTGATTTGATTTGGTGAGTGATTCCCTCAAAACCTGAAGATTGAAACAAGCGACCGCGTGCTTTGGGAGGCTTATTTTGCAGGAAATCTGATCACTTCAAGTTAAGAAAAATATAGTACATAGTGGTGGCAGTTTAAATAGAAAGACAGGAAAATACGTCTACAGTATCTATAAACCCGTTCAACATTTTGGGCAATACGCAGACTCAATTTACCGCCAAATAAACACACCAATCACAACAGCAGACTATCTAACAAGACCGATCACCACCAAACATAAACCGCAGATTTATCACTACATCGTAATTTCATCACTAACGTCAAATAGTTAAACAAAACACGTGGATCCGGCGATTAATTCCTAGCATGCGCAATGACACAAGAGGAATCATAGCCAGAAACTGTTGCTACAATAACATGTGTTCTGCCAAGAATTCTGCTGGTAATATCGACACTAGGTGATATATTGCTGCTTTCACTGCGAAGGACTGATCACTTTTACTTGATCATCCTTGTCCTGCCAAGATCCGCTTCAGTTAAGATACTGGTCATGTATTTAGCGGTAACTGCATAAAGAGAACCGTTTAGCTTTCGTAATCATGGGGACATAAAAGGATAGTTGAATCACTCTCACAGTGATTGCTAAACATGACATGATATATTCATGACAGCAGTTTGTTGTGACTACTATACGATGCATACTTAGAAAGATACCAATACTAGGTAACACCACAAAAATCTACAGACTAAAACACTGAAAGGGAAATAACTTCAGAAGCTTTCCTGGCAACTTTTCTCACCATTTCAAATCCAACAGCAAAACTACAAATATTAATGTACCAGGGATACACCGATGCTAGAGTTTGCAAATTTTCAGGGACACAAGGCCATTTTGCATACGTTTATCTACATTTAACCCATTTGAAAATCAACCGGGTATAGTTTGGCCGGTTAGGGATCTGTTATGGCGATACAAGGATCGGATCATGGTCAGCAATAGTTTTAGGACCCCATTTAAGCCGTGATGAGAATAGCTGTAATTAAATGGGTGCTGAACACACACATATTACGATAATGACTGGTCACACTTGGACATTGGGATCAAGTGATATTAATAGACACTGTGTCGATCTTTAAGTAAGCGCCGATAATTTTGTTAAGTACACAACGTACTTAATAATACACAATACATGGGTATTTTGTATGAAAAGATATCTTCCTAGAAACCATAATGTACTGCGTGCCTATCTTAATAAAAAAATCTTCAGTGAAAAAGTGTTGTAATAATGGCTGGTATTCAAAAAGACAACGCATGACGAAACATTTTTCAAAAAATACTTAAGAAAATACCTCATAAATTTTAAATACCCAAAAACGTGTATCATCATGCAAAGATGTATGGAGTTAAACATTTTTTCAGCTACCCACGATATCCTGTGTAAAATTCGAATCCAAGTACACCTTGGAGCGCAATAATGCCAAGTAAACAAACGGCGAACGATTGTAAATCAAACAGTTCAACACATTTCATGAATGATTTGTACTTGCTCCACAAAACTGGGGTTATGACCAGCCTATTCTATTATCATAAAAACAAGGAAATATGACTCATCACCGGCTACAAATAAGACTGAAGACGGGTGAACAGATAGAATTGGTTTGCACTCAACAGTTGCATGTCAAGGCCTGAAAGATCGTAGATTTCAAGTGAAAAGCTAAAAGCGACGGATTGAAATATTGTTCTAAGACGAAAAATAGATCTCTTTTGTTTACGATTTTTCTAAATTGTACACTAACTAACCGTAAAGTGTGCAACTGTGTTGATTTAACGGAGAACTAATATGAGGATTTCGTAAGCGGCAAGCTATTCCTCTGGCTATCGTCCGATGATAATATTCCCACACTGCTGACAAAACGCTTGTCTGCAGAACGTAATATATTTCCCTCGTTTTGTTTCGCCAATGAAATTTATTCTAATAACAATCCGAGCTTTGCGAAAAATAAATTTAAGAAACTAGGTCAATAGTACTAATCTAAATGATTGTTTGAAATAGCTGTGAAAACATTCAAAATATTTACTTTAGTGTAGTTTTGTGTGATCTTTAACCTCGCATTTTCCCGGGTTTTTGTGACGTCACTGGTACTAAGCGACTAGCATATGGCAAACTCGACATCACCTAATCATTATTCTCCTTAAGTTGCTGTCTCACCATTAATGGATACCACTTACGCTAAATAAATTCGTATGGCCATTAACGATCTCTACGACAGGAGCATTAATAAATAACCTAATAACCATCAATTAATACCCACGGCTCGCTCTAGCCCTTTGCCGCTAAAATAAGCACAAACAGACATGAACGAAAGACATATGAATTTTACGACTTCGCGAAATACTACCGCGTTGTAAAGAGCACGTGAGCTGATACCTTGTGCCTCGTCTAAGAATAGTGTACATCAAGTAAATCATAGGATACCGTCGTGCCGCCAGCTATGTGAACGTAGTCATACTTGTACGTATATATTTAGCGTACGCTTTGAACCTCCGCCGTAAAACACTGGATATAAACTCGGTGATAGTAAAATTTACGCTCAAAACATAAATAAACCTTCCGACTACTCTCTATAGTCGATACAGAGGTATAGAGAATTAGTTTCTGCTACATCTCAAGCCGACAACGACTAATGACTGTACTAATATTTCTGTTAATGTAACCAATAAATGTAAATATTCACATTAAAGTTAATCTACAATACTAAACACATAAAACTTCGCGTCCTAATTTAATTTACATAGTTATAGAGTAGAATGCAGGTGGCATATCTGAACTGGATTTTCCTGTGCAAATAGGTGAGGCGAGACATTATAATTGTGCACAATAATAGGTTTCCCGTGAAGTGTGAATGCACTTTGCCACGACCGAGTAATGCAATGACTCAATAATGCTCTAATGGAGCTCTAATTTTAGATAGTTTTCCGCCAACGGTAACAGACGCATCATTGTTTATTTAACGTTAATTTAACAAACAAATGTACTCGTATATTTACGTTTAAATTATCAAGCGATTGGGGTCATCAATTTGTAATAAATCATGTAACTATTATTGGGTGCTTTAGCAACAGATATAGACTTACGAAAAGATCGATGTATCCTACCTCCTTATATCCAAACAGAATAGAATCTTCCAAGTAGTTCAGTACTCACCCTGAAACAAAAAGAAAAAAACATGGTTAAAACTAGACACTAATTGCTTATGAAGAAATACATTAATTACCAGAAGTACAGACAGACGGACAAATAGGGGACAAAGTTTACGTCCACTCGAGTGTCCCCAAGTGCCCCGAAAGTCTAGACCGGACGCTTGTCGGACAATTAATTGTCCCACGGGGTAGCAACCCCAGCACCAAGTATGTGGCATCCTGGCAGACTCATAACTGCATTATGGCTGCCATTTGGGGCTGGGTCATTTACTTCGTTTTCAGTACGCGTGGGGAGTTTTATGGAATCTCGTATATGGTCCATTACATTAATTTATTCACGAGCACGTTGGAAGTGGTTATTGCTAAACGGATATCCGGAATTCATGAATGTCTAGGACCAATACTTATGGGTTTTTGAATTCTATGGACACTCTATGTTAAGGGGTGCTAAGTATCCTACAACCACTTAAAGTGTGTATAGCATTTCCAAAAATACATAAAATTTACTGTTTGTTATGTCGTACTGGAAACGACTAAGTACTAGCTGCACGAGTCGATCGATCATAAAGTTCAGCAACACTAAACTATGCCTTGGCGCGATCGGTCGGTGGATGGGAGACCATCAATGTCATAACGAGTTCCTCCGTGTTTCGGAACGCACGTCAGAAGTTCGATAACGGCTTGTTTAACTAGGGGTGAGGACGTCAGACACCCCATGTAAAACTGTTTACGACTTAGTTTGGAAAAGACTGTGCAGATAATGATGAAATGTTAAACTGAAACTAGTTATCTATACTAATATTATAAAGCTGAAGAGTTTGTTTGAACGCGCTAATCTCAGGAACTACTAGTGCGATTTGAAATATTCTTTCAGTGTTAGATAGCCCATTTATCGAGGAAGGTTATAGGCTACTTTTTATCCGGGTGCGCGCAGTAGTACGGAAAACCGGGTGAAACCGCAGGCAGAAGCTAGTTCCTAATAAAATTTACAGGAATATCACCAAGCTAAATCCGCCAGCTGTGATAAATCACAGCCATCTCTCAAACCTATTAACACAAAGTCAAATAACAATGCAAACTTGTAGGAAGAATCACGAATCTCAGATATTTGGCATTAGCAAACTTTCAAGACTAAGTTGGTAAGTTTAAGCCACGATAAAGTACGGCAACCGATAGGTACAAGCTTAAAGTTCGGATATTATGTTAAGCCACCGCGGATGTTACTCGGATCAGGATGTTTAACGTTGTTAAAGCGTTTATTTCAGGAAAGAATTGCGGATAATATAATCGGTTTGGTAAAATAAGGATGGTGGTTTTTTGCCATCTAATCTTTTTTGTATTCGCATGTTGCATTATTGAATTAAGATTCAAAAGTTTGACAGGAAACTGCAAAGTTAATCTGGGATTTAAAATTCAAAATACAGACAAAATAATAAGGAAAATTAGTTTAAATACAGCGCCAAGAAGGAAAATGGTTATTTTATACCTAGTTTTACAGTATCCTACGTAAAAAATGTTATTGTAACACCCCTTAAAAATAACTAGGTGTACGTACAGCATGTGAATTCAAAATGTCCCATAACGCCTACAAACGCAATCGATATGCAAATCAGTGCCAACTGCATGACTTGCTTTTCACGAGAACTGTGCGTCAGTACATAACCACATAAAAGGTATGAGTAACTATAATTAGTACTTATTAGCAAACCAATGTGTATTTAAAGCAAAGTCCTTCGGCCGCATTTTTGTGTGATGCGGGCAATTGTAATGGAGCCTAGATATAAAACTGAAATCATTGACATAACTATAAAATTTCACGTTCCACTTGACAGCAATGTTATGTTGTAACAGTAGTAAAACTAACATGTTTAATAATGTGGGTTATCGTAAAAATGTTTAGGAATAAAAAGGGGACGAGATAAACTACAAAACTATGCGATCACTATTTAATGTAGGGGAACTCTGGCTACCGAAATTAAATAACTTGCAGTCTTTTATCGAAATTTTCCTTGTCGAATTTGCTTGTTTACATATGACCCGCGGCCTAAAGGAAGAATAATGTTTTTGAAAATCAGTGGCATGCTAAAGTTTGATTAATCTGGGAAAATACCAGACTGATTTAAAAAAGAATTGCCCCTTTGGATAGCACCACAATCGAGGAGGGCTTTCAGCTACCTTTATCCGGGTGCGCCGGTTAAGTAGTTTCCTCGGGTAAAACTAGTCTGACATAAATAGGACCCTAGCACACTTCACTAAGTTGGTTATTCTTAGTAAGAAACACACACGAAAATGTGTGAAAATAATACTAGAACTTTCAAGAATACTCAAAGAATAAAACAGATGAGTCATTAATTACCTCAATAATTATGTACCGTGAAGGTAAGTAAACACAACTACATATGTACTTACAAGAATACAAGACAATTGTACAGACAACAGCAGGTCAACGTATACGAATCTGTCAAATTTTACCAATCAAAAATTAATCTACCATCATTGCGATAAGGTTGAAAATCTATTGCAGAAATTTGACAGATTGTGGTAACTTGATGTGCTGCCGTCTGTACATTTACCGCATAATATATACTACTTCATGAATTTTCCATGATATCTATTGAAATATTGGTCATCAGCAACGATTGGTTTTTGGTGGACGAGTAAGCAGAATTCCTGAATTGATATCTATTCTACTGGAGGCCATTCTCATCCTTTCATGGTAATTGAAGGCCTATTGCAGGTTGGCATAGGAATAGGAGACAAGTGATTTACTGGGCTATGTCATTTTTTCTACATGGAAATATTTTGATTCTTAGCTGAAGCGTTTTTGATTTTCTCATAATATAATATATAGAATAAGAGAAAATTCTGTCCAGATTCATCTTCAAGTTGAGATCGTCTTAAGTATAGATTTGATTATTGGATCAGCTCCTGTCGGAAGAATTTTGGATCTGTCAAAAACTCGAAGATTAAACCCCAAAATATTAAGCGAAAATTGAACAAAATAAAATACCAATCACACATATTAGGTACAGCCAGAGAAACATAATCTGAGACCAATTGAGTGTATGTCTAGAGCCATTAACTAAAGGGTATTATCGATGACATAAAGCAATTTGTAGTAGATTTATCAGTAGAAGGTATCTCCGTACTCACTGCTAATGACAGTAGGGATCCGATACGATACAGATTATATTGGAAACTGCTATCAGTTGTAAAATTTTGTTAGGAAACGGTAATGTACTTTTGTGAGTTGAGACTTGTTTGTGAACTGGGTTTATAAGGACAGCTGTTGGAATAAGAGAAGGTTAAATTTTCTCTCGTTTTTGAAATTTTTACTATTCATTTAAACAGTACAAAAACAACCCTTCTTGGTAGTCGGGTAAAAAGGTTTACTGTTTATTTCAAAATTACTTTTTTGTTAGATTTTTTTTCTCTGGTGGAAAATACACTATTTCACGGGCTGCGGACTCACAGACATTTGGATAAAGTTCATACAACTCTCCCATAATGAAAGTAACATTTGTCTTCTGTACCAGATGCATTATTTACTTAGCGATCCCGTTACTTTGATCATAATAAACAACAATGGCTTATCTCCGGCGTCGAACCTACGCTCTGTCGAGTCAGTCCAAATCGAAAGTGAGTGGGGTATCCCGTAGGTTGAATCAGACCAGTTGACACGCCCATATAAAATGAAAACGCAATGAAACTATCATAGTTACGAAACCTACACACAAATTATTTCCGCTCATGATCAGTATAACGTTTGTGCATCCGAGACAACATTCCGGACTAGTAAAACATGTTGTAGATTTTAAATGCTTCATAAATACTATGTGATTTAACTCCGTCCCATCTTATTTCCAGCTTGAGCAAACTTCCAATATAGATCCATCAAAATTGTAAAGATCACGCGGAAACGCGAAAACATTAACCACTTCCCACACAAAAATAAACTGCCAAGTACAGATTTGTTCAGACATGGGTGGCCCATAAAGAAGACAAAACACCACATCCACTCCCACACAATAGCACAAATTAATATCATCCAGCGATAAGTCAGAGAGGCCATTTTTCTCTATTAACTATATTAATATAAAAGCAGGGAATTCACAACACGTCATAAAGACGGCCCATATGGATCACTCATGGTGCCCTTTTCCGCGGTCGAGTATAATTTGGGAGCACGGATATTAGATCTGCAAATTGGTCGTGTTATCTCCCGCCCTACCTCAGGGTGACCATTAGGAAATGGGCATATCAGGGAAGTCGGTACCGGTAATAAAATTTGTGTTATGGTGGAAATGTTCACGTTTTGAGGTTAAGCGGATGTGTTGTCTTTCATCATAGCCCTTGCCTGTTTTATGTTGGGCTTTGGACAACGAACAGTTTATCCGAATCTGTTTTGACGGATTTCTGGTTTTATTTGATGTCGTTTCTGCGTATCATCTCATGACTAACATCATATGTGCAAAAGATCTGACACTTTTACTTTTCAGAACATTAATAAAATTGGCCACGAACTTATTCGTGTTATTTATTGTAAATGGGTTTCAAGGATAGGTACTCTTAAGTTCCTTAGTACACAAATGTTGTAAATTTTCATTTACCTGTAGGCATGGGGAATCTAGATTTTGCGGATTGACGTCACCTTTTGGACTAGAGTGGGTAAACTACAAACTATCCGATACAAATTCCAACAAATGTAGAAACAACAGACACATATAAATAGGAAGATTAAATAAAGCTGTAATAGAACGTCCGAGACATAATTAGCATTCACATCTACATTGAGCGTCATTGAAAAGTCAAACCAAAAACGTCTGGAACATTTACCTATTCTTAAAATATTTTAATGGCATTGTATGTTACTATTGTGTTAATAAGATACTCTATATAAATCAAGTTTCTATATATATTTGGACATCCCAATTATTTTACATACAATGATAGCAGTTTACGCGAACAGCATTGTTAAAGGACACAGTTCAATGGTAGATTGGATTTTAAGACAATTGAATCATTCTGCGCATTACTTAATCTTCCAATTTTTTAAGGTTTTCCGCTAATCAAAATCCGTTTCAAATAGATTAACATACAATAGGTACCTATACCAACATTGAGACATCAAGTCATCATTCCCAATACATTAAAAAACATGGTCACTGTACAACGCTCCCTTCCCGACGACGCGTAATGGCGGGCGCAACGCCATCTAATATAGCTCTATATTGACCCACGGCCTATCCGAGAAACATTACTGAGGACGCTATACTACACATATTCCAACTTACGTCACTATTGCGGAAACCTAAACTAATGAAATGACTAAGACGAAAGGTCTCAAAAAATCCAAAGATTTATAAGATTTTAAATGCATCTAGCGTTAGTGGTCAGTGCATGTTTAAATGAGAGTGTCATCTGTCATGTCTTTTCCACAACTATTTAGCGTATGAAACCATCAATCGTCGGAATCTAAACAGTCGTAAAATAAAATGCTGCAGCGATTTCATTAAAGTCGCAAATAATTGATGTAGCAATGCACCCAAAACGTCAACGTTACATTTTTTCTATAGGAAACAAGATGCTGGCTTCACTCCAATCTACATATTGTCAGGTCAAAAAAATGCGGTAGCAGGTATAAAAAAATTGCATAAGAATCTACGGTCACCTTGTCACAATGAGTGTAAAATTGCATTTGCAACAAAAGTTCGCACATCGCAAAAAATAAATGTGACATTGGAAAACGAAAATAACGATCAGAAAATATAAAAGAAACTGAATATTTCATGTAACATATTCCTATCAATAAATAAGCATCTAACTTTATACCACTACCGCATTGCAATAAATGTTTTGCCAGGTTGTAAAATTCTAATCATATAAAACTGAGACGAAATTTAATTGTAGCCAAATGCACGAGTAACTTGGCAGAGAGCCTGAACTAATCGACTTTAATTAAGGAAAAAGCATGGAATCGAAAAGAAAGCAAAAATGTAACTAGTTCAATATGACGGTCTTATCACATTCCCAAAAGGTTTCAGCTAAAACAATTTAAATAAAACAAAATATGTGTAGCAAATAAAACCACGAATCGACCTTGGATGTGACAATAAGGAAGAAACCTACCGGAATGTGTTTGCTAAAGCAATTTCTTGCGATAAAAATGTCTGTAAAAGTATAGAGGATGACAAAGACGCGTTATCATCTGTAAGTACCTGTAAAATCTTAGTGAAAATGCGTAATCTGGTGTGAATCTGTGCGCGTGACTAGGTTCGTGCGCGCGTGGCACACTGACCGAGATGCGCGGGCGCAAGCGCCGCCGCCGGCGCCTACGACCGTGTGACGCAACCATGTAGGGCACCTACTACGCTATCCGCAACTACATATATCTATCGCTCATGTCTGAAACGAGATAAATGCCGCGTAGCAACACCGTTCAAATATGCATATCACCATTCATTTTAAAATACGCTACACTGTTTAAGAATAGCTAAAATTTGTGGAAATGCATTCATAAATGTGACAACAGGTTAATCTCTGTTACAGCCAGACAAGAGGACATTAAACACTTTAAATACAAAAGCTTATTTCATATTGCACCGGCATTAACAAGATGACGCAAATGCAGGAAAACTGGGAAAATTTGTCATCATGCGACATGTACAATCAAATGCTGCGTGTATTTCTAGAATTTTAAATAGACTGCATACATTTTTCACCTCATAAAACTGTTTGAACGTGTAGAATTGCAAACGTAATAAATAGCAATATAAGTGGTAATTTATTGGTGTAGTAACAGTATGTATAGAATATTCTAGTTTGAATTTAGAATGCAACAATTTATAGAGGAGTCTTGACCTAAGTAACGTTATCTAGTGACACTAGAATAGGGTGCTAGGTCAGGTAACATCGCAACTGTTGCAACCGTCACGTGGGCCTGAATAGGCGACAGAATAGAGGTAACATCGTTAATTAAGTACGTCCGAGCATAATTCACAATGGACGAGGAAAATCACCGCTTGAATATTAACTAAGTAATTAGCAAATGGAATTGTTGTAGGGCGTAAATCCCTAAGTACTGTGGCGTCTTCATGTTTATTTAAAAGGAATATTGTAGTTTTAGTGGGTTATATTTTGGTTTAGTGTACCAAGCAAGTAGTGCTTTCGGTTATACCTAATCTTCATATATTTTTCTCCAAAAAATCTCCCAGTGTTAAAATGTACCGACATGGACACTTCTTGGGAATTTGAGCTCATGTATCGACATAAAATATAAATTACAATAAGAATCTCCCTTAAATATAGTGTGATATATACCAACCAATAAGTTTTATGAAGCGCACCATCAAGAACTACGTAGATGCAGTGAAAATCTCGATTATCTGGTATGAAGACGCGTTGCCAAGCGGAACATACACCGAATTGGATTATCGCCTACGAGTACTGGTTCACTGACACTTGCACTCTTTTACTTTCCGAACGAATATTTATGCATAAAACATTTCAATTATTTTGTTATTTGAGGAAATAGTTGCGAAGGCGGAACTTGCGTATCAAAGCCAATCTGGAGTTCTTGTTTAAATTTTAAGACAATGAGATTTTTTGATAAATTGGAGAAGAATGAGGTTTTTAAATGGTTGACGTTGAATGTTTTATAATATAAGTAGTTGCTGAAGGCCCTTTGTAACAGTAGTCACACCTCTAGCTAAATGCTAGGAAGTGCTGAACATAGTGCCTCGTATATTTTTTGGCAAGGATGAGGCAGCAGGTGGCACGCGACAGAAAAATGACACACATTAATTTCACTGATTACCTTTATCATCTTAATTATTACAATATAGGTAACATTTTATATATAAAATACATGTGAGACATATAGTGCAAATTAGGACACTATATATGTAACTTAAATTAATAGGCATCAATGTATCCCTAGATGACAAGAATGTCGTAACCATACCAACAGATCAACAGAACAATAGAATACCAAATACCTCCCATAACAAGGACCATACTTATGGAACAGTCGAACAAATATGTCCATAGACACACCAAAAAGGAAAGCCAGTATTTCCTAAGAGAGCTGCATAAGGAAAGTGCATGTAATTGCACAATACGCAATGAATCAAGAGCTATTTCGAGCCGACACCGTCGCATACATATCTTGGCACACGTAAGAATGCATTACATTGTATGATTGTCAATTTATAAATAGAAGTATACCGTTTACCTTTGAATATGTGGCGCTTACCGGTGTAGAATTAACTGGGATATTGGAAGTTACTTGTATAGAGTTAGCAACAAAGATTATTATAGAAAAAAAACTCGAATAGAATAAGAAGCTTAATATATTTTTTTTTTTATCTACAATGACGATACACCAGTTTTCCGACAAGGCATCCTCAAATATCCCTTCTAAAAATGCTTCGTTAGCTTGTTGCCAAGTAATTCGAAGATACCAGTCGGTAGCCGGACCTAGGTCAATAGATCATAGCTTGGTCTAACATCTCAATCAACCTATTTCTTTCACAGTTTTACTGTAGCGTGGGTCGCAATGCAACAGTAACTCTAGGTTTACAAGATAATTCTATCGTTTCATTGTAAATTCTCAACAGGAAAATCTATGTTTTTTGTCAACAGTATATCAGTGGCGTCCCACTAGTTTTTTTAAAGACGTAATTTGTAAAATTTATTATCGAGGAAGATCTACAGGTGCACTGAAAATTTAATAGATCTTGGTTGTGAATGCAAATAAGCATCAAACCAAATGTCTATGAATTTTACTAGTAATGCAACAAAAATGTTAATTTTACGGTAATTTTATGGCCGTTACGATAATTCTATGCACATGCATATTAGGAGAATTCCCCGCGAACAGGATAATATCTATTATTTCGAAAACATTGACAGACCGACTCTACGCAAGATGTAACGCAAATGCAAAAAATATTAAGCTTTCCTCGTATTAAGGAAAGACAAATATGCTAAGTCGTTTTACTAGTCGAAGGACGTATCATTCCTAGAAAACCGTGAAGCTAATAAATTTACTTAAGCCTTCAATTTCCTTAAGACAAAATGATTATATGTCTTAGGTAAAAGTCATGCCTATTCTATGTTTCGGCGATCTATAGATAATTTTGATGTATGTTCAACTTTCATTGTGTGCAAAAACCATTACAGTGATTCAATCAAAATCTATTCACAGTTCAGTAATCTGAGACAAGCCGCACAAATTCTCAAGAGTCGTCTGCAAACCTAAACATATCACGTAGGCACCACGTTATCTGCAGATAGGGATCCGCTCCAATCACTTGATACCTCGCGCCGGCGCACAAAGGCGACTGTAATCAAAACCAATAGATTCCCAGAGCACACAATGCAATATCTAGCCGACGCTCCTACTAACCTATATACGCCCACTTAACAGCGGACCTTGAGGCGCAAACCAAAGAAATTGGCACGTCCAACCTAAATACACGTGTGACATTGAAACCCGTAATTTGTGAATCCCATTCATTTTTATATCAAGAAAATAATGATCGAATTAAAAGTACGAAATGTCGTCTGGCCGGATAATTTACATTATGTATATGAGTGTCGCGTTAGCGTTGGAAAAAAACCGCAATATTTTACAATGTATTTAAGGAACTGGTTACGGCGTAGTAATACGTATCTAGTGGCTACGGTGCGTAGTAACAGATGTTTTAAACATTTTTAGTAGTGGCAGGCAAACGGGTATTGTTTCCGCGATTTTGTCTGCGTATAATTATGTCTGCTTTTTATAACGCTCGCGAAAACGTACAGAAATATACTGCGGTGACGCTTTCAGGGTGAGAAGAGCCTCACTAATGTGTCACCTGTCGTTATAAATTGACCTTCTTTGTATTCACTGTACAGTTTGGCCCCTACCGGTTAGCATATATTTATCCAACAAGTGTTTACGATTTCCGCCTATACTCATTAGAATTAAATAAATTCTCGAAGGTTAAGGTCGGTTCATAGGTGTGTTGAAGGTACACTGTATGAAACTATTGCGGTCTATGAGCAATTGGAATCTATATTTATCCGACTCAGAAAACTAATCTGAGATCAAGTAACTTTAAACTGTAACTGTTAGATCTTTAATCATACAATGACAGAGTCGAGCAAAACATCAAAGAAAATAGTCGTCTCTTAGAAGCTTCATGATTAAAGAGTAGATTAATTTTCTTTTGTGAACGAGTGCGCAATTTTTTTTCTGATACACGAATCAGCCCACTCTAATTTCGTTACTGAAGAAATCGCATGCTTTTAGTTCTGATAAACTAAGGATTTATGAGAAGTAGGTTACCACTGGTTACAGATACAGATGTAGGAAAAAGATTATTTTATATTTTTCCTTACTTTGCCACTACTACAGGACAAACGTAATAATTATACTACTTACGAGTATAATAGCAATAGGAATTGTCAAAGCCCATTCAAAGGAAGTTATCCAGTTTGATCTAGGGTTAGCTACACAGACAGACTAATGTTTCCCGTTTATGTAGAAGTAGGAAGCATATTTCGTAGTTTTGAAGGCCTTGGTGTGAAAATACGTGTTTGTGCTCATTTATTTAGCGATCGGGTTGAAGACACGTTTATCGTTCGCTGGTGGGCGCTTACAGCATCTTGCTTATGTAGTAGTGAGGTGATACTTTATCGATAGTAATCAGGAAGCAATATACTGGATGACGTCTTGAAGTAGTCTTCTAAACACACAAATATACAAACTTTTCCGACGAGAAAATATTTTGTTAGATATTCGTATCAAAATAACCTAAAACTATGGATAATATGACTGCTAAAGGCGGATAATTCATCGTCTGCATTGCCTTTTTCCAATGATCATGGTTCAAAATTATCATCGTATCTAAAATAACCTAAATGTGAATGCTACCCGTCGTCAAATCACGAGTCTATTAAAGAAACTCGACACTTTCCTAATCGATAGATCAGATTTAACTTGCCGAAATACCAGTAGGTCAGTTGTACGGTCGCTTATGATAGTTCTAATTCCGAATGGTGTCAAACCAGTGTCACTGAGCTTGTGTGTGGCCTATATGCTATGGCTCGTTGCATCGTTGAATAAACGTGCATAAATCTATTTATCTTCAAAGTCCTGGTTTTCTAGAAAGAAATATTTAGATCGCTTTATTTTAAGAAAGTTAGAACGCTAAATTGCAACTGCTTCGGTGTTGTGATTTGAAACCTTTTTTCTGAGCCAGAATTCCCGGTCTTCATTCTTTGGAGTCGCAAGTCGATATCCTCATGATCTTATTGGATTTCTTCACTTTAACTAGTCAGTTTCGTGACTGGGTTTATAACCGGCTTAACTTGTTTTCTCCCTCCAGTTGTTGGTGCAGCCTGAGCGGGTGTCAGACTCTTACTAACTAAAACCCACTATGTTCCTTCTGAAGCCCTTTGTGCACCTGGACCGCGGTAATTCTTTCGAAAAACCCGTAGCCTTTTCTTACTTAATAAAAACGATAATATCTTTACTATCATCTGTGTCATATTTTCAGTAAAATATTTAGACATTATCATCCAGCCTAAACAAGTAGTACCAAGCGATTCTATCAGCTGTGTTCACATTGTAGGCGAATTGAAAGTGTACCGGCGGTGGGCGTACACGAGATTGTATGACTCAGTCGGTTATTCCCGACATCCTGGCCCAATTACATATAACACCGGTTAAGGCGAAGCTCGCGCTGGCTCTCACTGGATCGAATTGGTAGTTGAGGTACAAGGGATTGAGTGTTAAGTGGGACGTTTGTGTGATAAAGGTCAAGAATTTAAATTACCTTGTAAGTGCTTATCTAGTGATATGAAGATAATTTGTGTTTGTGAAGATTCTTTCACTACAAGAAAGCACTATTTGTGTTGGTACGTATGTTTATAACTGCTTCATGCCCACAGGCCTCCAGCCAGGATTAAGATACAGCTACCTATACTTCCCATGCAGACGCTGGAAATAGTTCCTCTAAGCGAGCATTTATTATACAATTAAGTAAATTTTAGTATCGAAATACTAAAGTAGGTAATTACATTAATTTTGTGCAAAAAAATACAACAAAATGAAACCAACACTATGGTGTTACTATGTCGAGAGATTGGTAACAAATTAGTAATTCCTTTGTTTCTAGGCCAAGTTCTGTCTGTATTTTTGTGGCTTCATTAGGTTTAAGGTTACCGAAAACTAGACGCCGCCTAAGCACTGTTTTACATAATAGCATTTACGTAACTGGTTTCTTCGTTAAAAAGAAACTAATAAAGGAAAAAAATATATAAGTGGTCCGTTTAAATACCTAACACCATCAATAAGTCGATTTAAATCGCGACATTTCCGTTTCTATCTAATTGGAAAACTGGATTTGAATTCGTATGTCTTTCAAATTATCCTTATCGCCATTTAAATCGACCTATTGATGATTTCGGATAAGTACAGAAAAAACAACTCACTGCGTAAAACTTAATCTATACTAATATTATAAAGCTCAAGAGTTTGTTTGTTTGAACGCGCTAATCTCAATAACTACTGGTCTGATATGAAAAATTCTTTCAGTGTTAGATAGCCCATTTATCGAGGAAGGATATAGGGTACTTTTCATCCGGGTGCGCGGAGTAGTTCCCACGGGACGCGGGTGAAACCCTATGATAAAAAATACTGTTTAAAATAATATTAATACGCGAAAGCTTGGCCTTAACGTAGAAGCACGTGGGATGAGCAGTAGACTATTAACTGAATCTTTATAGCGCCAATCTCTAGGAATGCGGAATACCAAGTTGATGATATTCGGCTTAGCAACAGCTGACTATAATACAACTATTGAATTAATTCGCTGCGCCTGCGCAGACGGGCGGGAACGCGACGCGGATGTTTCAAATTCCGTGTCATTGATGAAAGTGCGGTAATTATACGGTTTTTTTGTATCTGTTTATTTTGAGATGGTTGTTAGGTAAATAAGTTAGAGTAAGTAGGTACTTTCAATGCTATTGGAATATTCGGTATTATCTAGATTTATATATTTTTTAAAGTATCATTTTTTTAGTAGCCTTTTTATCGTCCCACTTCTGGGCACAGGCCTCCACTCACATGGAGAAGGATTGTGCATTAATACTATCATTATTTTTCTTACTGACCTAAGTAAATCCGCTGTTCTTTATCCGACATTCCTAATCCAATTCCAATTATAATTTTACCTAATACTTTCTTCCTATGATTTATTTATTACCGAGACTAAGCCACTCGATTATCAAGTGACGTGATACACGCACACCATAACATTTCACTTAAGAAAATCCTTAAGGAAAATATCAACAATTCATAAAATAATCACGTTTAATTTTCCTCGCACTGATGAACGTTCCTAACTCAATATTTAGTATACTAATATTATAAAGCTGAAGAGTTTGTTTGTTTGAACGCGCTAATTTCAGAAACGGCTGGTCCGATTTGAAAAATTCTTTCAGTGTTAGATAGCCCATTTATCGAGGAATAGGCTACTTTATATCCGGGTGCGCGGAGTAGTTCCCACGGGACACGGGTGAGACCGCTGGCAGAAGCTAGTTTACTATAAAACGCCCTTATGGACAAAAACTATAAAAATCGAAAGCACGTGCGTAGTTTATTCTGTATTTTTATAGTATTGTTTATTGGTAGTGTACACGCATTTCCGCGCCGTATTGATAAACAAACAGTAATGTTATTTAATATGTTAATATCTACGACATTATGCTTGATGAAGTATAACGCAGGTAATGGTCTGTTAATCACGTCACTAGTGTTGGTTAGAGCTATCGATAAACTCGAGTGTAGTACAGACGACAGCAGGTCAACATAAACGGATCTGCCAAATTGTACCAATCAAACATTAACGTTCCACTATTGTGACAAGGTTGAAAATCGATTGCAGAAATTTGACAGATTATGGTAACTTTATGTGCTGTCGTCTGTACATTTGTATGTAGATGTGTCAGCTGTTTATCGATTGTAATGAGAATCGAATGAGGAAAACGAGTTATGGCACTTCAAAGTGCATTGATGAGTTTTGAAGCGCTTGTTGGAAACGTGAAAGGAGTGATAGGCAAATGAATGGGTAATTTAAATTTTTAACTTTTATAAATCATTGCAGCTGTCTCTTTGATGCCAACGCACCAGAAAAATCAAAAAGATTATGTAATAAAACACATCCATATCTAGCCCGAAACTCAAAAACTATGGTTTAATTAAACAGACTTTTAACACATGTAACAATTTTTTATTAGTAAGACTTCGTTGTCTGTCTCCAGGCTGTATCTCATTAACCGTGATAGCTAGAATGCTGAAATTTTCACAAATGATGTTATATATCTGTTGCCGCTATAACAACAAATATTAAAATTAAAAAAAAAAAATATTAAGGCTGTTGATTTATATTAATTAATTGCAAAATTGTATACTAGTAGCGCCATCTATTAGAAATAATGCAACTTAGGTAACTCACACTTGACCATTCCTATTGTACTTTTTTCATAGATAATGGTACGGAACCTTTCGTGCGCGAGTCCAACTCGCACTTGGCCGGTTTTTTTTAAACGTATCAAAGTCTGTTAAACTTATTTGTATCACCACTATTATCTTAAGTGAAACAAAACTGCAATACCATTAATTGAAAACGAACCGGAATTGTCGTTTAAAATGATTTACATAGCAGGAATGGCGGAAACAGTCGCAGCTGCTAATTTTCCCGCGCAAATTGACAGTGTCAACTGAGGGCAATGAGTTGCTCTGGGCTTGTGGACCAAGCATGTAGTGGATGTATTAAGTCATCGACTGTTTCACGACAGTGTTGTCAGTGCCTTTAAGATTTTTGCGTAGGCCAAATGAAGGCAGGAAGATTGAAGATCATAAAAAAATCTTAAGAGCCTTCATTGGTATTAATTAGTCCTATCGGTAATTTTAATTACTAAGTCTTAAATGTTTTTAAACTTTCGCGACTTGTACACATACATATTTTAGACAACAAACGGGTCTTACTCGCGGTGACATTATAAAAGAGGTATCGTAAACCTTTATAATTTCATCGCGAGTAAGACCCGTTTGTTGTCTAGAACTACTAAGTCTTATTTTGATTTAATTTAGGTAAATATTTATAGAAGCTATCGACGAAATCTCTAGACAGAATGTTAGTATGCTCACATCAGTTTTTTTTACAAGACCTCACACCACAAACACGGGCGCGATATAAAAACATTATGAACCAACAAAACTTAATAACGCATAAAGAACACCAACGTCCATCACAGGACCACATTTTTACTTCTTAATTAAAGCAATATCAAAAAATAACAGTCGATTAAGGTATGGTGTGCACCAATAAAAGGCGTCGGCTACATCAGCCATACAAAAGAACATTCTGAAACCGATAACCACTTCAACGATTGCAATCACACGGCGATTCATTTAAAATTTATTGCCATTTGGAAAAAGATAACATACGGTATCGAGCCCCCCTCTAAAGTCGAACAATAACGTGCCCATCGACAATAACCAATAACTCTTTTGAATACGACGCGAAAACGGCGCGCGAACAATAAATTCGTAAAGAAATCGCCTCCCGTTTACCCCCATTCGTTCTATATACGAATAATAGTCTACGGGTATAAGTAACACGTATTATGGCGACACCCAATTTATTTTTGAGTTTATCGCTTGGTTTGGTGTAATAAATTTCTTGGTGCATTAAAGACGGGGCGCATTGTATTGCAATATATTCTGCGTGATAGTTTAACCGTCTCCTGGCGAGACTTTATTGTCGTTTTAAGTTACCGTTGAATATTTAAAGGTGCTTTTATGTCTTAAGAAAAAAATACTTTCGATTAAACGTCATTTAAGTCTTAGTAAAGTGAAAAACTGCAAGCACGTGCAGTGTTTATTTTAATCTATTAAGAGTCTAAGTTATGCGTTTTAATTACAGCGTTAGGAGCTTTCTTGTATTTAAACCGCGAGGGTTAACCCCTTAATAGTCAGGATTACGCAGCGTTACAATACAATATATTTAAACTTATTAATATTTACTATATTACACGGCAATATAGGTTTTATAGCGGTCTATATTCTGCTTTATTTGTGTGATCTCTACCATACAACATAAATGCATCGTAAAAGTCATTACAAGGTCGAAGGACTATTAAAACGATATCAGTATGCACTCGAAAATAATTTCAAAACACGTATTACGGCAATGAATCCAATAAAAACACTTAATTCTTATTCATGCCTCCTTTACGATGGGAAATAGTAATTTATTCAAAATATTACAGAGTCCACGGTCTAGCGGGCCGGGCCACGGACTATGGACTTTCTTTAATGGGCAGACAACTTTGTTAAACTTATTAACATACAAGATGCACATTTGGTTTTAATGTTCGAAATTGCAAAAATCCATGTCGGCGTCACGCTCCGGCGGTCTACAAACAGTAAGCAGAATCTTAATCGTAATCTGCTAAATGGATTCATTATTCCATGCTCTAGGTATAGAAATACTGTATTAAATAATAGGTACTCTAAATATAAATAACCTAGACAGACTATATATTATTATTTTACTTCCTCTTATAAAAAGTAGCGTAGTTTACACTTAATGGTTTCATTAAAATTCTATGTTGGTCCGTCGCTGAGCGGAGGGTAGCTTTTTTGTTAATTTGGTTTATTAATTCTCAGAAAAACAGAAAAAGGGACGACCATAGATATTTGACAACACAGATTTAGTTAAACAAAATATTACAATATGCAAAAAGTATTACCAAAAACAAACCAAACATTTACTTTAAGTACTTTTAAAATATACACTTACGTATTAAAAATACATTATAGAAATAACGTAGATTACTTGAAAAAAAAATGCACTCAAAACTACACTCTTTAATTTATAAAAAGCGCTACCCATCATTCAAAAAACCCTTCAGAGACCGACATAACCTGACAGTACAACACCTGCAGGGTTGGCGATGCGTGCCTGCCGGAACTCTGACGTCACAAACCTGATAAAGAAAGGTTAACGATACTATAAAACGCCACCAAAGAGACCGCTGACCTTTCAAGAGAATTTTTCTATGAAACATTCGTGCTTAGTGGAAGAAGATTAAAAGCAAGTACACTTACAACTTTTTTGTGCACTCACGAGCAAAAACGTTTACGTACACAGACAAAATATTTTTAAGACAGTTTTATGTTTCAACAAAAAATATTTCAAAGTATCTGTTTCGTTGTTCTATGTAGAAAGAGTGTCGTTATATTAGCTACAAAAAGTTATGGACTCTGAAGTTTACATCTTAAAATATTAAGTGAAATTGGACTATATGAATCAGGGCGCATAAAACGAATTGAAATTATCATCAAATGCTAACTTAAAAACGCTTACGTCACGCACCAAAAGCCAATAAAACAATGTCACGACAATAACAATTTAATATGCGCCAATAAAACAGACAATACGTTTAATAACATTGAAGTGGGGTTCGTTTTACGATCAACGTACTCAGTTGAACGTTGCACCGTTGCAGTTATCAAATCATTGGACGTATTGCCTCGCGTGTTTGTTTTGACGGGCCGACGTTACATAGTTACTGTGTGCAGTCCATAAAGTTGCCAGTAATTGTGTATAACGTATACACATGTACGGGTATCCGTGTCTGCTACATGCTTGCTCCTTGAAGCTTGTCTGCTAGTCGGGATTTCGTGTTGAACACCAGCTGAGTGTTTATTACGTAGATATAGATACGAAAACTAACTGAAATAATTAAAGATTTGAAACGCATCTATAAGTAGCGCAAGATAAGAATGAAAATCTAACAATGAAACCAAAAAACAACATTCAAAAAAATATGTCACAAAGATTCCAGGTAACAATAAACACGCAATATGCTTTCCAAAACTTATAATAGAAAGTTTACTTTACGGCAGATGGGTCTAAATATTTCTGTAACATCGCTATTTCAAGGAATGGTTTAAAAGGAACAACTACGCAAGTGGTCAGGTAAGGGCGGCAGGTAGAGGCTATCGGAACATCGGAACCAATAGCCGAACAATATGTCCGAACCTTCGGACACGGACAAACAAAATTAATAAGGTTCTAACCGGCGATATGGAAAATTTGGAGGTTGAAGATGCTATTATTGATGCTGAATGCTGTTTAGAATAGTATTGTCCTCGTTATCAATGCGAACTAAAGTTTTGTCTCTTTATAAGTAAAAGCTGTTGTTCTTCACTCCAATTTGGAAAGTACGGAACAGGTAAACAAAGTCTAGATCTACATTATTACTTAAAAGCAGAAATGCACATTAATTAAACAGCAACATCCATAGCATTTCATACCGTATCCAATCCTCCGCCCTTTTAAATATTTAAGCAAGCCTCCCTTCGCACATCGCTTTATGTCCAAATTCTCGGTATGCGCTGAGCCAATATTTACTCAGAACATTAGATAAGCATGATCGACCGGTCGGCTCACGATCGATAATCTGTCACATTCATTCATATCTCAAGAGACCTTGGGTTTAGAGAGGACCAAGCTAAAAATAGAACGACTTGGTATTTAAGATCTGTGAATTTAGATCGGCATGTTATACCCCGTAAACGAAGCAATAACTACACGAAATGTTTCCATTTGCATTTCGTATTTTCAGTGCAAAATTGTAGACGTTATTTCCATAGCGATAAATCTGTCTACGTCCAGTAATTTCCGGAACACATACGCGACTGCCATTAAGGAGTTAGGTACAAATAACATTAGTGCATCCCTCACGACATAAGGAGCAATTGTATCCAGAAAATAAGTTATAAAACAAAACACATAAAGGCAAACAACGCCATTAAATTTGAATCCCCTATATCTAGACCTCTAATATATTTATACAGTCTAGACGAAAATATTGTTTATTGCTCAATAATGGAAAAGATTTAGAACACCCTCAGAGTCCTTGGAAGTGGGGGCGAAGGTGAAAAGTGCTATTTGCAATTCCGTTCTGTATTAAGAGCACTTAATCCAATAAAACATAGGGGAAACAGAAATAATTCACTGAATAACGGATGAAAAACAAGCAATTAAGGTCTCAGTACTTCTATGACAAACACAAAAATAGAGAGCTAACATTACATATTGCCATTAATGCTGAAATATGGCCTGATGTTGAGCAATTCATTCAAATGAGAATTGCTATCCATTATAAGGAATGTACCAATATGAATGAAGACCATATTGTCTACAATATTAAATAATAGAATGGAAGATTTCTTAAGAAATTTGTACAACAATTATGTTCAATGTATTGTCAAAGCAGACAACTTCAATGGGCAAATTCTTTTCGTCAAAGAGCAAAAAAACTAAAAATGCCGACAAAGTTGAAAATCTGCTCAATAGAAAACGGAAACCGATTGTCTTAAGTCTTTTTTGTGTAGAATAACGTCGATTAAATGTATTTAACAAAAAGTAGCGTTAAATTAGAGCGTAATACGGTCTACGTGGTTTGTTGAAAAGACTTTTAAAAATTAAAGCTTATCTAAGGTAAAACATAATTGCACATACATCAACCAACCAAGCGTTCACTGACGCTCGACCGAAGCATTTGCTCCGACCACGGTTAGTTTGACACTAACATACATTTCGCCGCCAGTAACAACGTGACCATGGCGCCTCTATTGTCAACGATCAGCAAGTCAGACTTCCTAGAAATTCAATATAACCTCAGAGGCCTTTAATTCTCCAAAATATATTTTAATCGTGCGACAAAAACAATCATCAATACGAATGTGAGCTTTTAAATAAGCAATTATGTTTTATCGTGAATCTAAAAAAGTTTTGCGAAAACGTTGAAAAATGAATATTACTGGTACTGGAAGAACTTGAATAAATAAAGAATTAAACACACGTAAGGACAATAAGTTCAGTAAGCGTTTTATTTTCTAAATAAGATGAGAACCATTAATTTAGAGAGAAATGTCTAAGCGTAGGGACGAATGCAAATAGCCTTAGATACTAGACTAGACTACGGCGACTTCCTAATTCGGAGTCTCCGGAAGGATCCCATCTAGGCATGTAGCTCGTCAGGAAGGGGTTGACGCCGTCTCGTCGCGTTCTATTCAAATCCGTCGCGTTTATCGGCCCATAACTCAGAACTGGCGTTGTTATGAGCGTCCAACATTCCTCTGAGATTAAACCCAGCTCCCCAAAGCTAGATGCGCCTTAACTGTCCATACGTGACTCGAATCCAACGGTGGGGACTAAAAAGTGCCCGCTAATTTTGTTAGGCACAAAATGGACAACTGGCGAATTTAAAATAAAGATGTTGTGAAGATTTATAACTCAATTTGGCCATTTGGGCGGTGCTTGCATCATGTTATGGGTGGAAAACGCCATAGAGGCTTCTATGAAATGACATTCCGAGACACATGGCGAATATTCGAGCCAGAGGGATGATGTAATAAAATAGGACTTTAAAGAGATTATTGACTGATTTAATGATGAGTAGTTTTATGACCTGTTTTTGGACTTCACCGCTGAGCCGTTTTCCCCTTCGTTCCTGGTCAATTTACAAGGAAATTAAATATTATTAAGTATTTCATCTGCTCAAAAGCATCAATTCTAGACGCAGCGGTTTTATTAAATCAACGCAAAGATATTTTAAGTTAGTGTAGCAAGTAGCAAATGCGATTATCTCCATGGAACGATTTCAGCATTTACCTATCAGGTACAAGATCCTCCTAAATTGAGTCGAAACGAATTTAGACAAAATCTTGTAAGACCCGAATTGGAGGCAATGAAGGGTCACAGAATTGTGAGGAATGAACTCACGTCATCGTTGCTACGTGATCTGTTTGTTCGATACACGAAAATTGTTAAACACACAGACGTTGAAAGGGCGTTTTTACTACCGACTTTTTAGAAGCCGACGCTATAAAAATGTACTACAAGAAGCAAGTTTTTGCGGCGAACTGGCACAAGTAGGCCACTTGATTCTGAGTGTTTAACTCAGACACTTGAAGCGGCAGGAGGGCTGCCGATGAGTATTCAAAGGGTAGTCCCTTTGAAGAAAAATACTAGCGACGAATTTGTAATAGTTGGACTACTAAGATAATATTATGTTAGTCTTCTTGACTGACTGTGGGAAAAAGGAATCTTGAACTTCACAGTTTACAAGTTACGACGAAAATGTAAATGCCCTATTTAAATGGCGAAAACGATTATTCACGCCAGCAGTCATTCAAACGATATAAATCAATATTAGAGCAGCTTATAAATAAATCGAATGGTAACGAATAATTCTTTTACAATGTACCCTCAGTGTAACACAAACACCAGTGCAAAACGGGAGCATTAGAAACTGTAACACAATACATCAAAATCAATGCACTAATCGACATCTCACGATCGCAATCCCGATGCATACCTGCATTACCCTCAATGTTAATCCCAAATTGCAAAATGGTTCCCACAGATTCATAGAATTCATAGAAAAAGAAAATTTGCAATATGCCTTAGAAAAGCCGGGAACCTAAGAATTTCACCGTAACAATGATGTGTAGTACAATGGAAGTTACAATAGTTGTGATCACAATCAGTTTGGGGCCAAAAAAATGGGTGCTTGGCAGAGATGGGCAATTGAAAAGGGAACGTCTGAGCCGAGCCATCTGCCGCACCCGGCGCTGCCTGCTCATGTATAATGTGACCAAACGATCCCATTACCGTGGACTGTGCCGTTACCAACGCTAATTTCGACAATCACTCAACAAAGAGGACTGTCGTAAAAATTTAAGACTTGGACGAGGAAGGGTTATGATTAAAGCAAGTTTGGTCATAAATATGACGATAAAAAGTTATTATTTGAGACTAGGGGTGAAAGTGAGACTTGTAATACCAGTTATTGCTGAACACAAGTGATAAAGGAACCCTAATTTTAAACACTAGGTTCTTTATTGTGTTCAAACCCTAGGTCGCATGCTTAGCTGCCACTTTTTATGCAAAGAAAATCTCAGTACGCGAAATGTCTTTGTGCATAAATTGTCTCCTCATTTATCCCAATATGTCTACTGCCCATGGTCACCCTAACCACTACACAGTACACACCCTACTCCGTGTCTAACTAAAGTATATCGAACACGTCTCCCTGGAACCCGTAATTTCTTCAAGACAGCACGTGTTCTGATTCTATAGCGCAATTTGATGGTAAAAAAAAAACAAAGCGTCCCCTGCACGGATAAATAAGGGGATTAGGAAAGATTTTATTTTTTAAACGACAATGATTTGTGTCATAACAGCTCAAGAAAGTTTTATTAATAGCAGTTTTGTTTGTAGAAGTTAATTCTAAAGGTGTAGGAATTAATTTTAGGGAACGGGTTGTCAAATGAATTGGCTTGGATGTTTTTACTGGCAATTTATTACGGGACAGGGTATAAACTTTATTTTTCTTGTTGATTTCTTGTGAAGTTAATTGTGACACCTAGGTATATTTTGTTTTTCTTTAGCGTATTAAAAAACTGTAACACGGATTGTCTGTCATCGGGAACATAAATATGATTGTGATTGACGAAATACTTTTAACGAATAAATAAAATAATTAATGCTATTTTTACAGTACACTTATTCCGTCATGCTTTAACTGTTTGCCGATACATGAGTAGGCTAGGCTAACCGCAGCCATAGCATAAAGTAGGTTGTAAGACAGGATAACTTTATTATTTCTTTCCTCATAACGGTAGAAAGTATGTAAGTTAAGTACTTAGGTGTTCGAGCAAAAAGTTCGTGTCAAATGTCTTTTTTTTTTTAGCCCGTTCATTCACATTCCGAACGTCGTAATTCAAGACGAGTCGCGAGCGTTTTCTCACGCGTTCTCATTTCGAATTTAGGCGCGAACTTGCTTCCAGACACCTAGGGATGGCAGCCATATTGTGTTCACTAATAAATGGTAATGGATATTTTATTACTGGCAAGTAATAATTATATTTTTTGTTTAATTGTACTGGTAGAATAACGGCTAAAAAGTTTGACTTTGACGCTTAATTTTGTCGTGTTACAAAAATATTTAAAATTAAAAGTTAAGTTTTAAAAGTTTATCAAATTACTTAAAGAATTCAAACATCTAAAACACCAAAGCTTGATTAAGCCATAAAATAAGCCATTACCTAACAACCGTAACATTTAACCCAATCAAAATTTAATGTGATAAATTGATAATAACTTTTCGGAACTACACAGGTTACTCGATTATGCAAATTGTTCTCTTTCGTATAGAAATTAAAGAATATTTTTTTAACACATTGTTTTAATTTAACACGGAAAATTACATGGATTTGGGACGACATCGTCGCCCACTCAATAATTGCGGAAGCGAAATAAATTGTGGCGAAAAGCAAGGTCAATTATTTTGTTTATAAAAATCATTTCTTCGCATAGTCCACCTGTTAGCTGGATGTTTGTATACAAGTTAAACATAGATACGGTCGTGGACACAACTTTCAAACCTTCGCAATTTTGTAGTGTAATACATTGCCCGAACACAACGGATTCACCGGTTACACTTACGCCTATTATACGGCTAAAAGAGGAACGATGGCAAATGCTAGTGCATTAATGACCCCGGACCGTACATACGTCATCACAATAATGTCGTAAGAACCTATAAACAATAATAAAACATATTTAATATGTAGCGCTAGTTACTGAATTGTCAAATACAATGCGCATTAAACGAAACCTAATTTGGTAGTCTTGTCTCGATAAGTATCGGTATACCTAGATTTTTAGCATTTTACAAAATGTAGCTATTGTTTTTGTGAGTTATTGTTTTTCCTTGAAGGAAAATGTTATCCAAGAGGTTTTTCCTTGTGTTTGGTAGCTGCAGTACTGATTGGTATTCATTAGGTATAACCTGATTTTCCAGAAAAATATAAAACAAATGAGTATTTTAACGTTAACCTATTTAGTTTGCGGTTAGAGTTAGTTTATAATATTACACAAGTACCCATCTACATTCGTTACAAGGCTCTGTAATTTGTCCACAATGCATTATTTTAATACATACAATCATTTGAATTTCGAGGGAAAAATATATTGCTTCAGTAAAATATAATTACAAAAGGTCTGCGTCACTCCCTAATCCCGGTACCAAGCAATTAATTAAATATCGAAAACAAGTTGTCACCCTCGAAGCGGCCATATTGCGCAGAGGGGGCAGATTTTATTCAGTCCATAAAAAGCGACTTTACAACCTACTTCCCGGCTAGACGCGGTCGCGTGTGAGCTAACGATCTCCCATTAATATTTAATACTATACTAGTTAGTTACATACATATTTGAGTTAACACGAGCCGACTCCCTGTAATATCCCGTAAGAGTAACGTACAACGCGAGCGTAGTGGCCGCACACGCAAACTTAATGTGCTGAAACATTGAGAACTTTTTATCTTTTGTTAATAAAACCGTTATGTTTCTAAATTGTAACTAGTTATTGCATTTCACGAGGAACTGTTAGTAGCGTAAATTGTCCTAATACATTTTAATGAATCCAAACAAAATTAAAGTCATTACCTAACCAATTACGAAGACTTGAATAACTTTTGCCTTGTTTAATTCAACGAATTCGAGTACCTATTTGTGAATGAACGTAATTGGCAACGTACGCTAGGTACGTACGCTAAGGTAATAGGAACAACCAACCTCAAGAATGCCGAGGTTATCCAACATTCCAGCCTTAAATATAATTAGAGCAAAGCCCATTTAATAGGCAGTCGATTAACAAAGTTTTAAGACCTAAAATACTTGGAAACTCCTAAGTAACGACTAAGCGAATTAGTCTAGACACTATAAAATACTGCTGAGACTCCCCCAGCCAAAATAGGTTTAATATCCGTTGAATACGTACTTTTTCAAAACTTTCTTAGCAAAGGGGCCTGTCCAAACAAGCTGGGGAGACGAAAAGAAGTGAAAAAAAAATCTGGCAATTTTGTGAAACGATATTTTTATCCCTCGCCAGCTCAGCGAGTCTAGTGATTGATTTTTATAGATCCCCTCCGCGTAGTGTGGACACTGTTCAATATTTGAAATTGAACGTCAACCGGCTTTCGATAAACTGGATAAAAAAGCTTATTAACCGTAATACAGTTGGAAACACAACAGAGTGGGCTCCGATGTTAATTACCCGTAAAGTCTAATGCAATGTTTACATCCAGATGATTTTGAGGCAGCCGGCTGGCTTCTACGAAACTGTATTAACAAAAACCGGCCAAGTGCGAGTTGGACTCGCTCGTGAAGGGTTCCTTACCCCATTCCCCTTATTTTTTTTTCGTTTTTAGTATTTGTTGTTATAGCTGCAACGTAAATACATCATTTGTGAAAATTTCAGCTTTCTAGCTATCACGGTTAGTGAGATACAGCGTGGAGACAGACAGACAGACAGACAGTCAGACAGACAACGAAGTCTTAGTAATAGGGTCCCGTTTTACCCTTTGGGTACGGNTTTTTAGTATTTGTTGTTATAGCGGCAACCGAAATACATCATTTGTGATAATTTCAGCTTTCTAGCTATCACGGCTTATGAGATACAGCCTGGAGACAGACAGACAACGAAGTCTTAGTAATAGGGTCCCGTTTTACCCTTTGGGTACGGAACCCTAAAAAAATATTTCAGTAATCCCCTATTCTTTTTAAAATAAAACCTATCTAACAATATACAGTTTTGTTTTCTTTTTGATTTAGTTTTGTATTGTTTAGTAGCTTACTATTAAAAAGAATAGGGGATTACTGAAATATTTTCAGTAATCCCCTATTCTTTTTAAAATAGCTATCTAACAATATATTGTAGTTTTGTTTTCTTTTTGATTTTTTTTTTCAAAGTAAATCTAAACTTTATATATATTTACAACCACCTTATTCTATTACAAAAAAAAAAACTTAAGCTAAGAACTATTAAAAAAACCGGCCAAGTGCGAGTCGGACTCGCATGCGAAGGGTTCCGTTCCATTATCTATGAAAAATAAACGTACCTACAAAAAATTACTTTGTTTTTCATACAAATATATGAATATCAAAGTTATAGTTTGCGGTTACTGAAAAAGTGCTATAACTCAAAAACTACTGACTGTATTTCGTTCAAACCAATTTTGGTTGATAGTTTTTATTAAGATCTATAACATATATTTTTATTAGATTTTTCACTTTGGTAGTTTAGAAATTACAGGGGGGGGGACACACATTTTAGCACTTTGAAAGTGTCTTACTCTGAAATGATTGACTTTGCGAAAAAATGGTTTTAGAAACCTCAATCTCATTTT
>NWSH02000612.1:13412370-13452948 GCA_002382865.2 Heliothis virescens | reverse complement strand
TTTTTTTATTTTTGTATAAAAATCGTGAAGCGGTTAACATAATACATCTACCTACCGAGTTTGAATGATGTAGTCTTAATAGTTTCGGAATAAACTGGCTGTGACATACGGACAGACAGACAGACAGACAGACAGACATGACGAATCTATAAGGGTTCCGTTTTTTGCCATTCGGCTACGGAACCCTAAAAACTAATAATAGTACAGTAGATATTTCGCAATGTGCAATTACACAGTTTTTCCTTGGTATACATTACAGTGTTAAAAAGATGGTGGATTACAACACGAATTGTTTGAGTTACCGCGCATGCGCACCACGAGATACGTCGAAAATATTTAAAGATCGCGCGCTTGCATCTATAGAGTAACGGACTTGCATTCCGGAGGAGGCTTGCACTACAAAAAGTTGTTTGGATGCCTCCTAGGAAGAATTAAATATACTCACCATAATAACAAAGACATAAATTAGACGCAATGCAATTTGTAACTATGTGCTAGAAAAAGTGCATCACAGAACATAGAATGCAACATTTATTGCCTCAGTAGATACCTAATAGATTCACAGAAGGAACTGTTATTGTTAGACGTAATTTTTCACCATCGGAAGTCGTTGCCACAGAATAACGAAGCAAATGATAATTTTTATGCAAAATGTTCATTTAGATTCAGGTATTCATTCGCCACTATGTGCATCTGAATAGAAAATAACATTTTAATGCACGAACAGCTGCGAATACAAGCTCATTATGGAAATCCTTACATAATTGGAGAAAATTAAAATTAATTATTTTTTTATCTGAAGCAGCGCATCGACATTATCTAGATCTGGCGCCAGCAGCTTTGAATACTATTTTTCAAGGTATTTAATCAAGACCCAAGATACAGTTTGATAGTTCTATACTATATTCCGTGATAAGAAGGATTTTACGTTGCCTTTTAAATGGTAAGTACTTTTTAAAACGCCACAAACCGGCTTAAAAGAATTTATAGCATCATTTTAAAGCCATCCAATCAAAAAACCATCAATAACAACACATAAGTTAGGCAAACCACAACAAATAAATACAAGACTTTTTACGAACCTCATCATTCAAACTCACAATGTACAATAAAATATTTATTTAATTTAGTCATACACACAAGTACAAAGTCAGTCATCAACCGCCCGCAGCGACCCATTCATTCGTTCAATCATTCATCCTGTAAAAGCGCGGGAACCATTGTTGGGGGGTATCAAACCGATTGACAGACTGTGTCAATTTTGTTAAGCTGTGGCGGCGACACTAAAAATATGCTCCCACGCGTTTAACTTGCTGCAATCTTGACGTGCTGAAGATAAAATTCAAACCGTGTAATGCCACCAACTACTAATCAGTTTTAGTATTTTTGGAGCTCCTTGTCAACCAGCGAGAAAGAAGAATAACACGCATTAATCTTGTGAATCCGAGGCAACGAACTCTAGAACACGCATCGGTTTTAGCGACTAATTGCTGGCTACGAAAATATCTATGTTTGAAAGATCTTTCTTAAACGTTATTTTAATTGCTGGCAGTTGCGACGTAAATAAAATGTCGTAGCATAATAGCTGTCTAAAGTGTAAAACAATATCAGTTGAATCGTGATAGCGGACACCGCGTCAAGCTGCGACTTCACCTGGGACCAAGAAAAAAAACAACTATTAAATATAAAGCATTGCGGCACGCGACTACAGTCCAACGAACTAACGTTTGGACATTCTGCATAACCATAGTTTTTTCAACAACCCCCCTTTTTACGGCTCGTTTTTGTGCAAATCTCGCAACCATTGTACTTCGAAACGAAACCGTCCACAATGCTATCAAGGAAAAAACTACCACTAGCACCTGGCGGGAAGACGCCGCCGCCGACACGCACGAAACGTCCAAACCGCCAAAACGGAACGGTCGTAAATCAATACTGCCCCACTATAAATAAGGGCTTAATTTCTTAATACGGAACTGGGGTTGCCCGCGGCAAAATCTGCGTCAGACAATAGTCTTGAACACACAAAGGCACAAGACATTGAGTAACGAGACGCCAAATATATGGGGATCGGTTTTTTTCACATAGACCAGATGCAGGTGATGGCGAACTTTTAGAAGATGGTAAAATTCAATTATTCGTGTATTGACAATGAGAATTTGGAGCGTTTCTAATCCCGTTGCTATGCGGAGCGGAGGAGCTCATTCAAAGTTTGGAAAGCTGCACCGCCCTGAGGCTGTACCAACCGACGCGTTAACGTCAGCCTATTATTGAGCAAACTTATAATAACATCATCTCTATGATAAAACGAACGTTATAATTAACTTCAATTTTCGAACATTCTTCGCAAAAAATGGCGGAGTTCAACCGAAATTCTGAATGTGCGCTATAATAATAAAGGCAAAAATTATAATATCTAGTTGTAATGAACACAGCATAGCAGAGCCAGAAGCGGAACAGAGCAAGTCATCATATTCACGCGAACAAACTTGCGTGTAAAACTTAATTAATTAATTAAATTATGATAGCTACCGCGAAAATTAATTTAACTCCAGTTACACGACATTTTTGCATCCACTCCACTGGTTTTATTTTTAGATTAGAATTTTAAATAAGAATGCCGTTAACACGAGATTTTGCGCCTTGCTACATCTTAGGTAATACTTGAGAACTTAACATGTCTAGTTTGTCCCTCCCTTATCTCGTTTATTAGATGAATGGTATAAGATAATGATTATTTACATTCAATACGTGTAGCCACAATCTGAGCGTCCCCTTCACAGCTAGCCGGTCGTTATACTACATAAACACGACCCCGACATAATGTCCCTTTAAGAGAGTCATAAACTAGCACTTTTGCAAATTGCTCGTAAATTATACATATACGAGTGAATAATATTCAAGCATTTAAACAACTAAGTCTATTATCATATACGTTCAGATGTAATAAAGTTTATTGTGAGTGCTGTATACAAAGTTTGGGCTATTGTCACATTTTATAGGATAGTATTAGAGCGTAATTTGAGGCGCCATGTTTGTGCGTGTCTGGGGGGTAGCTAATCCTTAGTATTTGTAACCAGTAATGCTATTATAGCGAGCGACCGTCTGATGTGGAAGCGACATACTTGATAACCTGTTTGATATACAGAACAGGGAACCAAGTACAGATATCCTATAAAAAATGTGTTATACGAAACCAAAATACTCGTACATTAGGGCCATCTTAATTAAGGAATACATTGAGATTTAACTCTTAAACTAGCGTAATTAATATGACCCTGGACAGAAATTAGGAAGGATTAGCAATTGTCAAAACATGGTATGACAAATATTAACCAACTCCTTGGAACCGTGCAACTAGCTTGACTTTTCATAAGAACCTGAAATAGGTCTACTTGAAATAAAAAAAATTGACTTTGACTTTGACTGAGGCTGACAACCACCATAAATCCTACTAATATGTACGTACTTAAACCTACTTCGTAATATATTTAGATTTTTGTCATAATTACATAAAAAAATACTCAATGGACTTTGATGAAAGTTGGCAGTCATATACCTAGCTTAATCAGAATAAAACACGGGCTTCATTTTATTTATCCACTAGCTTCTGCCAGCGGTTTCAACCGCGTCCCGTGGGAACTATTCGACGCACCCGGATAAAAAGTAGCCTATAGCCTTCCTCGATAAAGGGGCTATCTAACATTGAATGAATTTTTCAAATCGGACCAGTAGTCCCTGAGATTAGCGCGTTCAAACCAACAAACTCTTCAGCTTTATAATATTTGTAATAGATGTACGGAAAGTAGCTACCTCGGGATGCAGAAGAAACCGCGAGCGGAAAATAGATCATTATCAATGAATTACTTAAATACTAAGCAATGTGTGGTAGTAGTATTTCAAATATATCTTAAATCATCAATAATAATATCTTAAATCAACCAAAAGCTCCCAAATATTAAGCCATTTCACCAAACTGAGAAAACAAAAGCATTATTACGCCTACTGTTAATTCCCCGTAAGTAGGTAAGAAGCAAAATGTTAGTACGAAGTTAGCAACAAGTTAACAAACATGATTTGAAAACAAACATGAGCAAAACATTGTTTCTATACACGTGTATATAGAAATACATAAACATGACCTATTATGTTTATTACGAGCTACTAAACAAATGGGTCATAGGATTCCAAATTCTATAATTAAGAGAAATGTTAATTGTATCGCTGAAGGTAATGTAAGTACTGTATAATTATGTTCACGGGTATTATAATTGAGTTTTGAGATCTTCGGTTTTACTATTTTGGGCAAATAATCCTACACAAAATCTTAGTACAGTAACGAGCAGAACATATTACTAAGCTTAGCAAAACCAAAACTGATGCAAGTACCTTCGTGAAATATCAGAACAAGCAAATAACTTCACCAAGTATTAAGTATCTAAATTAAAATACACAAGAAAGTTAATTAAACAAATAAACTTTTTAAGCAAAACTACGGAAATAATTACTGCAGTTATCAAGAAAACTTATTTAATTACCTTTTATTTGCATAAAAAGAAACGTAAGTGCAATCAGAAATGCACATTAAATACACAAAACATGTACCCGCAGGCAGGGCCATTAAATTATTGGCTGTTAAATATAACCTGAAGTAACATACGGCCGCATTAATTAGAAGGGTAGTTATAAAAGATTGATGATGCTTCTACGTCATTACCTCTCGCAGTCTTGAGCGTGACCCGCGCCGTGCAAGACTTGCGCTAAACAGTGCGTTTATTATAATTAATGAGCAATAAAGTGTCTTAAATCTTATTGCAGTTCAAGAATGCGGTACTTTTTTTAAGGGTAAGGTGCTGGTGTATAATTTGCAATCGACTGTTGTCCAAAAATTCCCTAATCCTTTCTAATACAGTAGACATTATAAATTCAAACAATTACGGAAAGCTAAGATCTTAATAGATTCTAATTTGACGTGAAACTAGCCCAGACTTACACTATTAGAATCCCAAAATTAAGTTGGGAAAATTCGAAATATTGGACAGCAAAATGACATCAATGAAAATCTACAGCCGGACTATGAAAATCTATTGAGAATTCTCAACTGTGTCTATCAGACATTTCCAAGTTCCAATTGATTCCTATAAGCGAAGCAATAAGATTAACGCCTGTAAGACAATACCCATCATTGTACGTGAAAGTGGCGCCGAGTCACGACCAACTCCGACACAATACAACATTCAGTAATCGAAGTCAACAACACTATAATCGTATGCCCGGATCGAGTACGATTTTATCGATTATAAGTTCCGATTCACCCGCCCTTTTATTTTATCCACTTCCTTTAGAAGCGTTATATTCCATATCTGGACAAAACATCCGGTGCTGTTAACCCAACTGCAGCTTTGTTTGTAAATATAAAAACATTTAAAATGTAAAGCGTTACGTGAGTCACACGGCTTTGGATTAGGACGCAAATACACCGGTAGCTATGCGACAGAAAGCGAAACGTTTACTATTTTTAAAGCGCACGGTTTCATAAACATGGGGAAGTTTCGTCCCACTCTCGAATACGTTACGTGGACGACTTTCTAACTGAAAACACGACACTGTTTTCAGATCATCGAACTTTCGTTTGGTGTTGCTAATATTAGACGCTACAAAATGAACACTTTAACGAACATTGATTGGCTTTGGTGCTGAAGAAGCTACATAATGACATTTAAGAACCCATTTAGTTAGAGAATAGTATATTTCTGTACAAAGAGAATGTAGAAAGGATGCTTTAAATTGCCTTAACCGTACAAATGCTTGTACCAGTAAGTAGGCATTTATTGTCATTCCTAGTAGTTATATGGTCTGGAATTGTATTAACATTCCATTTAATATAAAATGTAAAAGAATTACAAAACTCTGTCAAAGTGTGGCGCTGCACTTTTAATGTGTGCACATCTTTACAAGATGCACAGGTCAGAATGTCCCAAAAAAAGAAAAAAAAGCATAATAAATTAAGCCGTTTGTATTCTCTTAATACAGTCGAAATGTGGCACTCGTAACATGGTAGGTTACAAGTTTTTTAGCAGTTCATAACATACGTGAGTTTTATGAATTATGTATTTATACGTAGTGCACAACAAATGTATTATTCAAATTGTAATAAAACCACATAAAGACAAGATTGCAGGGTTATTACTTTTCTTGGTTATCATAAAAAATGTTATACACTTACGCACGCTAGTAGACCCGAGACAAATGATAGACTTGGGAAAACTATATTTTTATATTGAATGGGGCTAAGTAACAGCCTCATAGGTCTTGAGCTTTGCGCGGTCGGTTCATGGATGAGTCTTGTCTTACCTAGGTTTTACAAAGGGGTATTGGGTTGCCCGGCAACTGGATCGTGGAGGTCGGAAAGGCAGTCGCTCCATATAAAACACTGGTATTCAGCTGCATCTAGTTACCACTGGTAGCCGACCCCAACATTGGGAAAAGGCTAGGCAGATAATTAATGCTTAAGTAACAATTTTATCAAAACGTTAAGTTCGTGATACGTAACTAAGGTACGATGGCGACAGTCACCTAATTTGTCCGTGTCTATACACTTCTGAGCCAGTTACATCCAGGTTGAAGTAGACTTAGTGACAATGTCGTCGACCCGTCGTAATGGCGGATAATGACATTATTGGACCTTTAGTGACCTCTTGAAGAGTTATGTGTAAGTGTTTAGCAAGTAGACTAAGCTGCACTTAATTTTCTACCATTTATAAGTACTTAGTACCTAGTACGCAATTTAGGAAGGGATCGTTGTCAAAGTCGGTATTCTTTAAAGCAGTTATGTTACTGCGGATTTCTATAATCTATCTATCCTTTGTTTAGAGATTAGAGATTGTGATAATTTTTATGGAGAAAATGACAAAATTCAATCTCTAATCAAAATTCTATACTAATCTATACTTCTCTACTAATATTATAAAGCTGAAGAGTTTGTCTGTTTGAACGCGCTAATCTCAGGAACTACTGGTCCGATTTGAAAAACTCTTTCAATGTTAGATAGCCCATTTATCGAGGAGGGCTATAGGCTACTTTTTATCCGGCTGCGTCGAGTAGTTCCCACAGGACGCGGATGAAACCGCTGGCAGAAGCTAGTCAGGAGATATATGGCTATTGAAATCCGTAATACATCAACCTACGGTAAAACCATATNCACTTTTAATGTGTGCACATCTTTACAAGATGCACAGGTCAGAATGTCCCAAAAAAAGAAAAAAAAGCATAATAAATTAAGCCGTTTGTATTCTCTTAATACAGTCGAAATGTGGCACTCGTAACATGGTAGGTTACAAGTTTTTTAGCAGTTCATAACATACGTGAGTTTTATGAATTATGTATTTATACGTAGTGCACAACAAATGTATTATTCAAATTGTAATAAAACCACATAAAGACAAGATTGCAGGGTTATTACTTTTCTTGGTTATCATAAAAAATGTTATACACTTACGCACGCTAGTAGACCCGAGACAAATGATAGACTTGGGAAAACTATATTTTTATATTGAATGGGGCTAAGTAACAGCCTCATAGGTCTTGAGCTTTGCGCGGTCGGTTCATGGATGAGTCTTGTCTTACCTAGGTTTTACAAAGGGGTATTGGGTTGCCCGGCAACTGGATCGTGGAGGTCGGAAAGGCAGTCGCTCCATATAAAACACTGGTATTCAGCTGCATCTAGTTACCACTGGTAGCCGACCCCAACATTGGGAAAAGGCTAGGCAGATAATTAATGCTTAAGTAACAATTTTATCAAAACGTTAAGTTCGTGATACGTAACTAAGGTACGATGGCGACAGTCACCTAATTTGTCCGTGTCTATACACTTCTGAGCCAGTTACATCCAGGTTGAAGTAGACTTAGTGACAATGTCGTCGACCCGTCGTAATGGCGGATAATGACATTATTGGACCTTTAGTGACCTCTTGAAGAGTTATGTGTAAGTGTTTAGCAAGTAGACTAAGCTGCACTTAATTTTCTACCATTTATAAGTACTTAGTACCTAGTACGCAATTTAGGAAGGGATCGTTGTCAAAGTCGGTATTCTTTAAAGCAGTTATGTTACTGCGGATTTCTATAATCTATCTATCCTTTGTTTAGAGATTAGAGATTGTGATAATTTTTATGGAGAAAATGACAAAATTCAATCTCTAATCAAAATTCTATACTAATCTATACTTCTCTACTAATATTATAAAGCTGAAGAGTTTGTCTGTTTGAACGCGCTAATCTCAGGAACTACTGGTCCGATTTGAAAAACTCTTTCAATGTTAGATAGCCCATTTATCGAGGAGGGCTATAGGCTACTTTTTATCCGGCTGCGTCGAGTAGTTCCCACAGGACGCGGATGAAACCGCTGGCAGAAGCTAGTCAGGAGATATATGGCTATTGAAATCCGTAATACATCAACCTACGGTAAAACCATATCGTCAGCAATTTCCAGAAAATCATTGCATAATATACTTATACGTATATGCAAATCTAATTATTTATTAACACGAAACCAAAGTAATGCAAATATAATGCGCTGACATGCCGACGCGTTCTAAGAACAAGACGCAAATGCAGTGACGTGCGGACGGTACAGTTGTAATTAATTCCGAAGAATGTGGAGCCCTCACGACTTTCTGGACAGGAAACTGGGCGGCATTACAGACAAACTGACTTCCACCATGGCTGAATATGTAAGAAATTTCATAGAACGCCTTTAACGGCCGCTCCCAATATTCCATCTATCTGTTGATTTGCTTACTAGAGATAGGAATTTGGCATTACTTGTATGGGGCTTATGTCAAAGTTCTATCACTAGTAGGCAAATCCGGAGATAGGTAGATTATTGAATTCCGCAGTAAGTCTGCCTCGCAGACTACCGAGGTCTCTTATAAGGATTTTGCTTTACCTACCAGATGTACTCAATTGTGTAAGGTTTTTGAAGGCTGTTCTTTGATATAGTTATGTATTGCTGAACTATTAATGTATTGGATATTTAGCAAACTAGCTTCTGCCAGCGATTTCATCCGTGGCCCATAGGAACCTTCCTCTATAAACGGGCTGTCTAATACCGACAGATTTTTAAAACATCAGTCCAGTATTTCCAGGCTCAGCGCGCTTAAGCCAACCAACAGGCTATTCAGCTTATCATTATAGGTTTTAGTACTTATAGATTACTTAGTAATCTACATTCAGCTTTTCGTTCAGGTCGACATTTTATTAGAATTACTGCTTAAATAATAATAGCGTCCTAGCCGATTGTCGGCCACGGCGGCTGTTCTCATGTAAGGAGATCAGCCAGCTGCGCAGGACATATTATAGTGCACAAGCATTTGCGCAGACACAGGTGCACTCCCTATTCCCTCACTCTNCGGCCACGGCGGCTGTTCTCATATAAGGAGATCAGCCAGCTGCGCAGGACATATTATAGTGCACAAGCATTTGCGCAGACACAGGTGCACTCCCTATTCCCTCACTCTCATAACCCGATGGGACGGCAATCCGACACGACCGGAGAGAGATTAGGCGCAGGACCGACATTAACGTGCTCTTAAATATTACTGTAAATAGTACTCTTAAATAATAAGTAGTCTTAAATATTATGGCAATTAACACATTTTCTTATCATTCAAGATATTAAGTAGACAAAACTTGCTAAGCAACAGTTAACATAATTTCGTAATTCGTGTTAACATCCACGAGTTAATTAATATTCTGTAAGCTAAACAAGTCACATGTTAAACATTGTAATTGGAATCTAATTGTATGTCCTGAATAATAAGGATTTTATAAGTATTTGATTACGAAATATTTATCAGTGACATGAAATGTAAAGAAACCTAAATCGTATTTATGAGAATGAAGCTATATTGATCATCATACACAGAGTTAATAGTCACCTAGCATATAAATTGGGGCTATCATTAATCTGTACTAATCTTATAAAGAGGTAAAATTGTAAATTTGTAAGTTTGTTTGTAGGGGGTAATCTCTGGAAGTAATGAACCAATTTTAAAATTCACTGATACAAAGCGGGAACGGGACGCGAGTGAAACCGCGGGAAGTTTAGAATATTTCAATCACTATTTCTAATTAATGGAAAATTAACAACAAATATATTTCACCAACTTCCTCCAGCGTTTTTACCCAATTCCCGTGGGAATTAATTCGCCTACCAGGCTGAAAAAGCCTTTGATAAGACGGCTACATAACACCAAAATACATTTTTTTTATGGGATCAGCAAGTTCTTAAGATTAGCACGTTCAAGAAAAGTCTTTAGCCTAATAATATTAACGGCCGTTCCCAATAACCTATCTAACTCTGGATTTGCTTACCAGAGATAGAAATTTGACATTACTTGTATGGGGCTAATGTCAAAATCCTATCACTAGTAAGCAAATCCAGAGATAGACAGAATATTGATTTCCCCAGTAAGTAGGTATAGAACTATACATAGATAAGTAGGTAGATATACACTATCAGCTAGTGCTACCTCAGCAACTATACCAACAATTACTGGCCAGTGAAGCCAAGAACCGTATTCAAATTTGAAATAAGAAAGGAATACTAACAAGCAATGCGTTCAACTCAATGGAAACCGGTGGCATTCAAATTAGTTTTCCGAAAAACGAATTCCAAGTAGGTAGGTAGTTTCTGTCTACGTAAGTGAGGTTCAAGGCTGGTTTATTCAAATTTTCTATTCGAATTGCATAACCTGTTATTTCACAACATTTCACACGGCTTTAGAGCCAGACAGTCCTTGACCATTGAAAGTGTTTAAGGATTAAAGCGGTCGTGAAATTATAATGCCTTGGAAGTCCATCAATGCTATTGTATTGAAATGATTTATGAAAATGTTTGATTGCCAATTGTGAATGCTTTCATTCCGTAAAATTTATTTTTTGCTTTAAATTAAATAATTTAAACATAGGTAGTCAACTAGAAATTAAATAAATCAAATTATTCAAAAACGGCAAGAAAACTAGGTCTCATAATATGGTACATTGATTAAAATAATACAATACTATTTGAAAATAGATAAAAAAGTAAGAGTGCATCATATTAACTGCATTTTAGATCGTAATCATAACTCGTTTGAACCAACTAGCGCCATCTGTCCAACAATGGAACTAATATTGTCTCGCTACTGGCCACTAGATGGCGCAGTATTGAGCAGCGACATCTGGTGGATATAAACTGAACAACAACTTTGTTTCAAACTCACCGAAAACGCCATCTAGCGTGGAGTGGCTGAACAAGTATCTCACTTGCCCAGCAATAATCCAAGTAACGCCATCTAGCGAAGAACACTGCATCCAATGTGCACTTTTTTTTAAACACAAATCGGAAAACTGTTGACTTTCACACATTTCAATATTTTTTATAATTACTTTCACGTTTTAAATTGGTCGTTTGCACCACTTTTGTTATAATTGTTCACTATAAAATATTTTTTTGCACATATTTTACACTGGCACATGTGGTATTTCATTTTTGATGTATTTATCTGAAACAAAACAAAACATTGGATTAAAACTTGTGTATTTTTTTTGGTACAACATGTTTTTGGGTGTACTAACACATATGTTTTATCCATAATACATTCTACGGGAGTTCAGTAGTTTATTTTCAAACTTACTATAAATTAATGACTGTATTCTTTCTTTAATAAATAAAATAACAAGAATGATATTCTCATTTGCTACAGAAATGTCAGATCCGATGACTTCATTGAGCTGATGTAACATCAAAGCCATGTCGGTAATGATTATGATACAACTATTTACTGGAATTAAATGTTAACGGTGACTAAATATTTAAATTTTAATGTTATATGGTGAATATTAAAGAGAATTTTACATTATCCATCCCTCCTAATCTTTTTCAGGAATAAAAAATTTTAAACCATAACTTTTATAAGATTTGTACATGAATTCATAGCCTGTGGAAAAATAAAATTTTATTTATAACAATGGGTGGTAGTTTAATGTATAATTCATATACCTATTTTCTAATGAATAATTTTCTTACATAATGCACTTGCTACTTTATCTTATGCACTATGTTCTTAATTTTAGATCTTATTTTTTTTAGTATTGCAAAATGTATAGGACCAATAAATTGATTATACAATAATGATATAGGGCTACCAGATATAATTATTACTTCTATAAAATGAGATTAGAGTTTGAAAAATGCTTTCTGTTGACAATAAAATGGTTGCTTATGTGGCAAATGCACATGTCAGTTTTATGAAAAAATGCAGCATTTACTAGTGAAACATGGTAAACACAAGACAGTTAACAATTCTATGGCTTTATACTGTTAGCAAGATATATAAAAATAAATGTTAATGGATAAATGTTTGTATATACTTTTCTATGGCTTTAGTGGAGTCACTAAGGGGTCTTCTACTTGATTAAGAGACTCAATAATGACAAAGAATACTTCAATAATTTAAATAAAATAAATAAAAACATTATGACCTTTCTAGAATGTCCTTCAAAATAAATTTGTTTTTTTCCCAATTGAGTGAGTTTATAACCCATTTATATTTTAATACGTACCACAAACACTTCATCCAACGAAATACTAATCCAGGATGTGAGATTCATCACGACACTGTGTTGAAATAAAACAACCAAAGTATTTTCCAACCTAAGATTTCAAACTTATTTTACACTGATGTACACACGTTTTTAAAAGGATAGACCGAATAATTGGGCTCGGGCGGAGGCGGTTGCATAAATAGGACGGCTCTTATGAATCTAAGGTCACGTTGCAACGCACTTTTAATCTGAAACTTTACAATTAGCCTGAAAAATGCAAGCACGTGCACATAGAAATGCACCTATTATGCACCACGTAATTTTGTCTCAAAATTTTATATATCCACACACTAGGGGGACCAAACGAGCGTCAATATAGCACTACGAGCCGATTATTGAGGGTTTTCAGGCAATTTAACACGTGAACTTTATAACCAATTCGAATTACAGCGGCTGAAAAAACTACACAAAGAAAACATATGATCGATCGAAATTGAAGTGCACATGGACTTGTCTATGGTCCATCTCCTGTCATCTGTGAGGAACGGGAAATGAAAGCGAAGAATAGATTCTCGTCCAAAGATTGAAGTAAAATAATTTTGTAGTGGAAATATTTTTTAAATATTAATCGTGTCTTTATTTACTTTTGTCATTTAACGTAAAAGAAAAACATTCGATTTCTGGCAAATGACCGATAATATAACATTCACGAATGATTTTGATTTTCCTAAAACTCAGATTTCTGTAGTAAAAATATTTTATCACGATCAACTCACCTTTTTTGAGCAGTTACCGTAAAGTTAAGCTTTAGCTGTGCAGTGTAAAATATCATTATAATCATGTCGTTGTCATTAATGCCTGAAAACAGGGAAAAATTTAAATAGCGATACTTTTCGTAATGCAACAAAAACTGGTCTAAAGTAATGAAAGTAAAAGATTACCGGTTCATTTTCCACCCATAAGCTTTCGAACTCTTTTTCGAATTTTCCGACTATGTGTTGGTGTGATGTGACTATCACACTTTCATGATTTGAAACCATAGCCTGAGTAGACCAGTTCAATGAGCCGGACATAACGAAACCTTTGATTAGCCGGTTCTTTGGTGCTTGTTTAATGTTGTTAGTGAACTGAGCGTGAATGTTTAACTTTTCCGCGTGTGTCTTCAACATGTTTTTCCGTTTAATGGCTTTTGGCCCGTCAATGATACAAAACTTGTGGTGCATTAAAATACTTTTTTTGTTCGTCTGCACTTGGATAAAACCTGAAAACGAAAATGTATGGTCACCAAAAGTTTAAATAAATTACATTTTTGCAAAAACAATGACTTACTGTATTCTTGCAACTTTTTAATTTGTGATGGAGGAGTGAATGCCATATCACTGTCAACAACTATTCTCACTAAAACATGTTTCTGTCCCAACCGAATGATCTGTTCAGCGATTTCACTGCTCGTTATCAAATACATGCACACATCAAGGGTCTCACGTGCTGATTTTATGTATTTAATCAATTTGAAACAGTTCAACTCTCTACTTTCACAGATCGTAACATCCTTGTTCGGTGGTATTCTAATTGTATGCCGGACAATATCGTCTGAGAATAGTATAACATCGTTTATTTCACGATTTTTAATACTTAAAACTTCGTTGCATGTGTCGTCACTAGAATTTTCGCTTTGAGAAATCTTTCTTGGATCGAAGAAATACTTGTAAACTTTTTTCACTATTTGTGTAGCGACGACCATCGTAGCTGTTGACGCAAGTAGAATCTTTGCGTTTTTCCAATCCATGGTTAATAATATAATGCATTCACTACTAATTCAAATATAAATTAAAAAGAAACTTAAGTTATCAACAGTCCACCATATTGTCCACGCATCTGCTTTAGATTTTGTAGGTTCCAATTACCTACACATTTTTGTTGTCGTACCCTCATTTCAGGAATCATTTGATCATTTCTTTTGCTAAGGTAAAAGACGACCAATCATGGGTCACATTACATACAATATTAATAGCTCTTTTGTTGTGCCCGTTATTCATTATGTGAAAAATAATTAATTTATTTTACATAAAAATACAGTAAAGTTGTAATTTAATTTTCCCAAAGTTGTTTCATTGAATCAGAAATGAATGAACTAAAGTGGCTTGAAGGCCTTGGTTGCAATATGTTACTCTATACTCTATGGACGTGCTACTACAGTAAAAAAATACCAACAACAACAAACGGACGGGCTTTGATTTTGATTTCCTTGATAAAATATTGTGGTATCAGCGCCGTTGTTTGTAATTTAAGTCATATATTGAAGTGAGGAGTGAGTTGAGCAATCCGCTGTACCATTAAAGTTTAAAGAAACACTTAACATTTACAAGAATCTAAAATTAGATTCATGGATTCTGTGCGTCGCATATAGAAAAAAGGAAAATGCCAAAGATACCGTATAAACCCGAAAAAACTCGGGAAGACGATGAGGATTACGAGATTGTGTCTTTTGAAGACTTTTGCGACAAGTCTCCTGGTTCGAAAACAGATTTATTGACTTTGAATGACAATATAAATTATCGTCTTTGTTACGAGAGTGATAAAGGCTCTAAATTAGCTGAAACCGAAGGGGAGAGCTCTAGAAGTGCTGATAGACACACGGAGACTTCGCTAAATGGACCGAAGGGAGTGACTTTTAAGAGGAGGCTGTCCAATTCGTTTGCCCCCTTTGGGCGGTATAATGGCAAGGGCGGTAGGGCTCCGCTGTTCAGTGGGGTCATTCCTAAGCCGAAGAATGAGGGCGAGTCTGGTGCTAGGGAACATAGGTGAGCGCTTATTTAAATATTTCAATCATATTAAAAAAATTAAACCATCCCGGCCTTTAAGGGATAGGATACAAGGCTTGTCCTGGTAAATTTATACTAATGTTACAATATGACCTTCCTATTATCTATTTTTGTAGCTTTATGTTATGTAATTTGAAAACAATTATGAAGCTCTGGTATTTCTGGCTTCAGCGACTAAGCTTTATTTGAAGCAAGACCATTTGAGAAATACTAGAAAAATATAACAGTTATGAGAATAATTTTCATTTTGCAGTTGTAAAACAGGCATGCAGCATAACATGTTTTGTTTTTATGACCATAACATTATTATCTTTATTGTTTCTTAAATGTTTACATGTAACTATTTTCATTTAAAACTGGTTTACCTTACACATACAACTTATGTTCTTTCTTGTGTTATGGTAAATATCTACATTGGATCGTCTATAATTTAAAATTATCCTGCTTAATATTGCAGTACAGTAAGTAGTTACTTTGCATAATTTTGTTTAATAAATTGTGTAAAAGAACTACAAAGTTTTGTTAAAAATGACGTAAATTAAGTCTTAAGGGACTGCAAATAGCAACTCTTTTTCTTAGGGATTAACTTTTGGAACAGGCAGCTAGAATCCAGTCTTTTCTTTCAAAAGCGCTTGTATATGAATGAATTAAAGAAAATGAATTTTCTTTGGCAAATTTTTGTATATAGCTAATACAAGAACTTTTTGTTACAAAGCCCTATAAGAAAGGGAAAGTAAATATCTCTTACTCATCTATATAACAATAAACATTTCTATGTAACTACACTACAAAGTTCAACAAGAACAATAATGCCCATATATTGTAATTTAATGACTAACATAATTTGTTTGATTTATGCAGCAAACATGAACTTTGATTGTGTTACTAATATCACATACAAATATATTATAGGTAAATAGGATATTACATTCCATTTGATATTTTATTGTTGAATCAAGCTAGTGTTATGAACAAGTTGTGTTAATTGTGCAGTAATAAGCATGGAAAAGTGGGTGTTTTATTCTTTTGTTTAGACTTTTGTGATATATGTTATATGAAATGTTTATGCCCTCGCAAATAACTGATTATACTTGATTGTTCTATGTTACTTCTTGTCTCATCTTTCATGTACATAAACTGTTAAATAAATAGATACATAACATATATAACATAAATACTGAATTTACCAATATTATGTATTTTATATAACTGACTATAAGAATGAGTATTTGTTGAGTCTACTTGGGTCTGGAAATATGATTTTGCACTCAGATGGCTTATCTCCTTTGTCCATGTTTGGGTCTGGACCAGTCTGGGTGACATTGTTATTACAAAGATTTTAGTATTTATGTAATTTGTATTGTCCTCCAGATACCAACGCTTCTCAGAGCAGCGCAACATATTCCAGCGCGCCTGGGAACACTTGCCTGGGCTGGGCTCGGGCATGCTGGGCGTGGCGCTGGTGTGCGCACTGTGCGTGGCCGCCTGGTGGGCAGTGGGCGGCGCGGTCGGCGGCACTTGGGGAGAGGAGCACTACAGGTAACTGTACTTACTGCTCTGCTAACAGCGCACCTGACAGGAGAGTAACATAAATGTAAATAAGCTTCAACATGAATGCCCATCGTGGTGAGTAAGGGCAAATCCCCCCAGCTTGGGAGAGGCTGTTGTCTGACAGTGTTAGATTGTGACGGTGAAGCTTCAGTCAGAGGTTTCAACCGCGTCCTGAAGGATGGAACAGTTTGCGTAAAAACAAAGGCCTCATGGTTGAGGAAGAAGAGTTGATACTATGAGGAAGCTCATTAATTCTTTAATAAGCTTTTTCTTAATTGTAAAACTTATCAAAAGAAATCATTATAAACATCTTTACCTTACAGAAAACTATGGGAAAAGACACATCCGGATGCCATAAAGAAACCACTATCACCGATGCCATACGAGAAGGTAATTCCATTTCTCTTCAATAATTTTATGAACTAATTATTATATTAACTTAAAGAAGTCATACTAATATATCTAATAAACAGTTTCCAATCCAGCAAGCACCGGAGTACCGATACCATGATCATAACAACTTGAGTACGAAGAACAAGAGCAATGCTACTGAACGTAAGAAAACTGAATTGAACAAGAAGAATGTGTATCCGGAGAGGACGGTGGAGGTTCTCCAAGACATGTGCTCGAAGGTGGAGGAACTCATGAAGTTTGATTGCTTCCCTCAAGGCATTGCTAATGAAAAGGATTGTGTTAAACGAGGTTAGTGATCCAGACATTATATCTACGGTTAGTCATCTACTCTAGCCTCAGGTCTAGCTTCTCAGGAATAGCGTGCACCTACTATAAGAAAACTATTGTCATCACCTTCTTTTTTAAAAAGAGTGTCCATGGAGTTTCTTGCCGGTTCTTCTCCATGAGACCCACTTCTTTGAACCGTGCAACTAGCTTGACGTTTCATAAGAACTTTTATAGGCCTATTTGAAATACAAAAAATTGAGTTTGAGTTTGACATATTTTATGAAGTTATATCGTTATCACGAAACTTCATTGAAATTGGTTCAGTATTTTGGCGTGAAAGTGCGACAGACAGACATAGTTAATTCTACATCATTTCATTAATAACCCCAGTACTTTTAATAGTCATTTAGATTTATGATTCAAGAAGGATATAATCACCTTGTACCGATTCTTTAAAATTGTTTTCGCGCTTGACCTTGCATATTCTAATCATGCATAGATTTCCACACGAATGAATTATGTAATAAAATAATTATGAGGCATGTATTACATCCTGAACTGCTGCAACTGACCGCAATGCATGTGCGTGTTCAAATGACGTTTTATATGAAACCTTGCCTTGACTGCTGTGGTTTTATTGATGTTCTTTATAGCTTGCGGAAAGGGAAAATATTATTGAAAGAAAAAACAATTTAAAGCTCAAGGTGTACCTATGTGCATTGCTAAAATAGTGTACAGACGACAGCACAGAGTTACCACAATCTGTAAAATTTCTGCAATAGATTTTTAACCTTATCACAATAGTGGAAGGTTAATGTTAGATTGGTAAAATTTTACAGATTCGGGTAGGGGGACCTGCTGTCGTCTGTACATAAAGTAAGGTATCCGGCGCCGATCTATCAGCGCTTATCGACTCTGGTTCATTCTGTAACAGTTACATAACCCAATGATATTGAAGCAACGTAAAGCAAATTTTACCAGAATGGACTAACTAATGTATATAGCCTTAGTTTATTTGACTTAGGGCTCACTATAATTTACTAACGTTGGAATTAATGGCCTCTTTATATCGACATTTTATTGACTTTAAGAAAAGCAGTTAGTATTCTTCTACAAACATTATTAATCAGTTTGGTAGAATAAGCTGTATATTAAAACCTTCTAGCGCAAAATATTTACACTTGGATTAAGATTAATATTAAAATTTTAACACAAACTANGAGCACTACAGGTAACTGTACTTACTGCTCTGCTAACAGCGCACCTGACAGGAGAGTAACATAAATGTAAATAAGCTTCAACATGAATGCCCATCGTGGTGAGTAAGGGCAAATCCCCCCAGCTTGGGAGAGGCTGTTGTCTGACAGTGTTAGATTGTGACGGTGAAGCTTCAGTCAGAGGTTTCAACCGCGTCCTGAAGGATGGAACAGTTTGCGTAAAAACAAAGGCCTCATGGTTGAGGAAGAAGAGTTGATACTATGAGGAAGCTCATTAATTCTTTAATAAGCTTTTTCTTAATTGTAAAACTTATCAAAAGAAATCATTATAAACATCTTTACCTTACAGAAAACTATGGGAAAAGACACATCCGGATGCCATAAAGAAACCACTATCACCGATGCCATACGAGAAGGTAATTCCATTTCTCTTCAATAATTTTATGAACTAATTATTATATTAACTTAAAGAAGTCATACTAATATATCTAATAAACAGTTTCCAATCCAGCAAGCACCGGAGTACCGATACCATGATCATAACAACTTGAGTACGAAGAACAAGAGCAATGCTACTGAACGTAAGAAAACTGAATTGAACAAGAAGAATGTGTATCCGGAGAGGACGGTGGAGGTTCTCCAAGACATGTGCTCGAAGGTGGAGGAACTCATGAAGTTTGATTGCTTCCCTCAAGGCATTGCTAATGAAAAGGATTGTGTTAAACGAGGTTAGTGATCCAGACATTATATCTACGGTTAGTCATCTACTCTAGCCTCAGGTCTAGCTTCTCAGGAATAGCGTGCACCTACTATAAGAAAACTATTGTCATCACCTTCTTTTTTAAAAAGAGTGTCCATGGAGTTTCTTGCCGGTTCTTCTCCATGAGACCCACTTCTTTGAACCGTGCAACTAGCTTGACGTTTCATAAGAACTTTTATAGGCCTATTTGAAATACAAAAAATTGAGTTTGAGTTTGACATATTTTATGAAGTTATATCGTTATCACGAAACTTCATTGAAATTGGTTCAGTATTTTGGCGTGAAAGTGCGACAGACAGACATAGTTAATTCTACATCATTTCATTAATAACCCCAGTACTTTTAATAGTCATTTAGATTTATGATTCAAGAAGGATATAATCACCTTGTACCGATTCTTTAAAATTGTTTTCGCGCTTGACCTTGCATATTCTAATCATGCATAGATTTCCACACGAATGAATTATGTAATAAAATAATTATGAGGCATGTATTACATCCTGAACTGCTGCAACTGACCGCAATGCATGTGCGTGTTCAAATGACGTTTTATATGAAACCTTGCCTTGACTGCTGTGGTTTTATTGATGTTCTTTATAGCTTGCGGAAAGGGAAAATATTATTGAAAGAAAAAACAATTTAAAGCTCAAGGTGTACCTATGTGCATTGCTAAAATAGTGTACAGACGACAGCACAGAGTTACCACAATCTGTAAAATTTCTGCAATAGATTTTTAACCTTATCACAATAGTGGAAGGTTAATGTTAGATTGGTAAAATTTTACAGATTCGGGTAGGGGGACCTGCTGTCGTCTGTACATAAAGTAAGGTATCCGGCGCCGATCTATCAGCGCTTATCGACTCTGGTTCATTCTGTAACAGTTACATAACCCAATGATATTGAAGCAACGTAAAGCAAATTTTACCAGAATGGACTAACTAATGTATATAGCCTTAGTTTATTTGACTTAGGGCTCACTATAATTTACTAACGTTGGAATTAATGGCCTCTTTATATCGACATTTTATTGACTTTAAGAAAAGCAGTTAGTATTCTTCTACAAACATTATTAATCAGTTTGGTAGAATAAGCTGTATATTAAAACCTTCTAGCGCAAAATATTTACACTTGGATTAAGATTAATATTAAAATTTTAACACAAACTATTTAAACTGCCTTTTACAGGATGTTGTTGGAAATCAACAGACACACAAGGCGTACCATTTTGCTACTACCCCTCCCACTTCGACTCCTTCCGTTTCCTTAATATGACGGAAGATAAGCACGGTATGAGCGTGTACATGGAGAAAGTCCGGCCTTCAGGGTTCCCGGCCGACTTCGAAGTCGCTAGGATGGACTTCAAGTATTTGTCTGATGATGCACTGCAGATTAAGGTAAACTTAGTCATGGAAATTATTTTTATTAAAGAACTGTATGCAAAGTTTTAGAAATTCAGCAAGTAAATCTATGAATGAAGTAAATTCTAGATCAGTCTAGAAGTTTCTGGAATCTTTTAACCCCGGACAAATCACAGGATGATGTTCAGTAACCAGCTTTCGGTTGACTTTCTCAGTTAGGACTGCAAGTGCCTATCTTGAGAAGAGCATTAACTGTCTGCTGGTCTTTTGTTGCGTATGACTTGTGAATATTGTTGATTTTTTTTTTAAATTCCAACCCTGCACCACTATTCACTCAGGAAGAAAAAATAAAATAGTAAAGTCACTTGCAATTGCAATAAACTAAACGGTACAATCATTCTTATTAGAACACTGGCTTCCGCCAGTAGTTTCGCCCGCGTTCGCGCATCCGTACAAAAATACTTTACTATAGCCTTCTTCGATAAATGGGCTATATAACACTAAAATAATTTGTCAAATCGGACCAGTAGTTCCTGAGATTAGCGCGTTCAACCAAACAACAAACTCTTCAGCTTTATAATATTAGTAAGTATAGATAGATAAAAGAAACAGTATTAAATTATAACTCCATATTTTCAGATATACGACGCAGAACACAAGCGCTTCGAGCCGATGCAGCCTGAAATAGCGATGGTGTCCAAACCGTTGGCTAAGAAGAAGTACAGGGTACAAGTAGACGGGTCGCTTATTGGGTTCAAAGTTATCAGGAACTCTGATAATGTTACTATGTAAGTTATTTCGTGTATCTATAGATATGGAAACTGTTTAATTAGGAAGAATCATTTTAATTCTTTGACATGAATCTTGGTAAAAGTAAGAAATAGAACGAAAGAAATCTTGCCTCAAATAATGCTGAAAATGGCAGGCTAGTGAGCTTGAAACGACATTATCTTGAAAATGTATTTGTCTGTCAACGAAAATAAAAGAGCTGTCCCAAATTACTTTACATTTTGTTTGAAAATAAATCGATATCTGGCAAAAACATCATAAGAATTGATTGAATATTGAAACTTATTTCGTAAATAGATTCTAGGCAACATCTTATAATTAATTATTTTCTCCAATTCCAGCGTAAACACCCAAGACGTAGGCGGCCTGATACTCTCAGACAAGTTCCTACAGATATCGGCGACGTTAGCCACGAGCCACGTGTTCGGGCTGGGCGAGAAGCGAGCGCGGTTCATGAACGACCTCAACTGGAAGACTTTCGCGTTGTTTAACAGGGATAGACCTCCTACTGAAGGGGTGAGTCTAGTATACTGTAGTAGGGCTAAATTACAGCTAAATACAAGATATGGGGGGTGGTACTCTCAGACAAGTTCCTGCAGATATCGGCGACGTTAGCCACGAGCCACGTGTTCGGGCAGCTGAAACACTTTCGCTTTATTCAACAGGGATAGACGTCCTATGGAAGTTACCCACCCTGTCGTCTACTCAATTCTAGATAAATCGCCCGGTAGTATGCAAAGGAATCAAATGAAATATGACTAAAAGTCAGGTTTGTCTTTATCTTTCTTCACACGTATCTCTTTCATGTGATGACCAATTTAAAAAAAAAGTGTATTTTTTGTGGTTATGGGATTTCCAAAACTTGATGATAAGAAGAACAAAAACCAACTAGTTTGAAACTACCGGTTTCTTCCGAAATGGTTGTCTGCAATTTGTTTCGCCACGAATAATAATTGCAATGTTAAACAATGATATTTTCTTCTTATTTAATAGCATAGTAAAAAATACTTGCCTTACTTGCACAATAATAACTTTGTATCCTCATGATAAACTATCCTGTCTTTAGCTGAACCTATACGGCACGCAGCCATTCTACCTGGCGGTGGAACACGACGGCAACAGTCACGGGATGCTTCTCCTCAATTCTAACGCTATGGGTATGGTCACACCTACTGCCGGATTTCAATAACCTATCTATCTGTTACTTTGCTCACTAGAGATAGAAATTTTCGATAAGTTCCCATACAAATTGCAATCTGTTGTAAATAAGTAAGTAAATCGGTAGATAGGGTGTAGGAATTCGCAATATGTAAATATATAAATACACGTAGCTTTGTTATGACAGTAGTTTTAGTGTACATAAGGAGTCTTTTTTAAATTACTTCAAGCGGCTAGAAATTCCACATTGAAAGAATGCCACTATCGTCCCAGATACAGCTCTGCTTATTCTTCTATCTTTTCTATTGGCTAACTTGTTTTACTTGTGTTATAATCAATTGACTGATTCCACTTTTCTTAATTTTTTATTTTCTCTCTGATATAGTAATAAAACCCCCGTCTAACAACTTCTTAATAAATTAAAATTTAACTTTTTTAACTACTACCTTCTGCCAGTGGTTTCACCCGCTTTCCCGTGGGAACTACTGCGCGCACCCGGATAAAAAGTAACCTATAGCCTTCCTCGATAAATGGGTTACCTAACACAGAAAGAATTGTTCAAATCGGACCATAAGTTCCTGAGATTAGCGCGTTCAAACAAACAAACTCTTCAGCTTTATAATATTAGTATAGATATTTTACTTATAACTGATTAACACCATTACCCTACAGATATAGTACTGCAACCGACCCCGGGTATAACATACAGGACGACGGGTGGTATTCTCAATTTCTTCGTGTTCATGGGCCCGTCTCCCAAGGAAGTGGTAGCTCAGTATACTGAGTTAGTGGGCAGGCCTTTCATGCCACCCTACTGGTCTCTTGGATTCCATTTGTGCAGGTAAATATTAACATGGGACATGGTGCTGTGTTACTGTAATCTTTATACATAGTCAATAAAAAAAATCGCACCTATTTTTTTAATGTAGGTTCGGTCAACGGTTTCACCTGCATATCATGGTATCTATTTTACGTATTCGGGTAAAAGGTAGACTATAGCCGCCTTAGATAAATGGGCTATCTAACTCCAAAAAAAATTTTTCAAATCGGACTTGCTGTTTCTGAAGTCGTGGTGGCCTAGTGGGTAAAGCACCAACCTCTCAAGTATGAGTGTGTGGATTCAATTCCAGGTCAGGCAAGTATCAATGCAACTTTTCTTAGTTTTTATGTACTTTCTAAGTATGTCTTAGACACGGCTGATAAAAGGTGAAGGAAAACATCTTGAGGAAACCTGGACTATAAAGTCTGAAATCACCAACCCGCATTGAGCAAGCGTGGTGATTAACGCTCAATCCTTCTCAATTTGAGAGGAGGCCTGTGCCCAGCAGTGGGATAATATAAAAGGCTATTAAAAAAAAAAACTTGCTGTTTCTAAGATTAGCGCGTTCAAGCAAGCGAGTTCAAGTAATCTAGAACCTCTCATTTCAGGTTTAATTACAACTCGGTGAATGCTACTCGGAATGTGTGGAAAGCAAACAGGGATGCTGGCATACCATTTGTAAGTACTAGTCTATTTGTAACCCTAAATTATTAAATTCGAATGAGTGAATTAATTAATTAATGAATAACATGTAAATATAGAATATGCACCAGCTTTCACTAGTGATTTCACTCGCGTCCCGTTTAAACTTCTTTCCGTACATGATAAAATATAGCCTATGTCAATCGGGGATAGTCTAGCTTCACAACAGTGAAATCATTTTTTTAATCAAAAAACAAACAAAAAATGTTTCTTCTGAAAAATTGTGCTTTTTATGCTATTAGTATAGACTAGCTTCTGACAGCGACTTCGTTCGCGGATCATGTCGTTTATGCCAGCGACGACGGGTCATCTTTATCAAAGATCTTTCCCTTCACTGCTCTGCTCCTATTAATAGAAGCGTGATGAAAAGTATACTTTAACGTCCTCAGGAGTATGAATAATAATTGTACCAAATTTCGTTAAAATCTGTTGAGTAATTTTTGTTTCTATAACGGTTATACAGACAGACACAAAAATTCTACTGATTGCATTTTTGGCATCAGTATCGATCCCTTATCACCCCCCAATAGTTATTTTGGAAATATATTTCATATACAAAATTTACCTCTAGAGATTTATTACAAGTATAGATAGAAGATTGGGTTTTACAATACTCATCAAAATATAAATGAAAATAAAATTATAAAGTATTTTCAACTCCATCACACTTCAAGATATTTATTTATCCCTTCCAGGACGTACAATGGAATGACATAGACTACATGCACAATCACAACGACTTCACATACGATACGGAACGGTTCGCCGGCTTGCCAGAGTTTGTCAAGGAATTACATTCAGAGGGCATGCACTATATGATTATTATTGGTAAGTTTTTATAAATTAAATAGTATAAATAGAAACTTAGCTGCGTCCCGTCGAAACTACTTCCCATGCTCGGATAAAATGTAGCCAATGTCAAACGGGGATAGTGTAGCTTCCCAACAGTGAAATAATTTTAAAGTAGGTTCAGTACTTTCGGAGCCTTTGGGTACAAACAAAAAAAATCTCCATATATTTTTATAAAGTTTGATATTTGTACTCCACCCTAACAAAATGGTATCTTGTCAATTTCCTATCAAATAAAAAAAAGATGGATTATGTAAAATGATCTAATTAGATAGTCTAAGAACGTTCTTTGAGCGATCTGTAATCTAACAGTAGTTGTCAGATATCACATCATTATTTAAACTAAACGGTAATGATGGTACATTTATTTTACTTTGAAAACCAACTTTATTGCAAACTTATTAATTGTTTCAGACCCCGGTGTTGGTGCGTCAGAAGAGCCTGGCACCTATCCACCTTATGACCGAGGAGTTGAAATGGATATATTTGTCAAAAACAACACCAATCAGATTCTAATTGGACAGGTGAGAATTATCACTATAGTGGTTTTATCTCTCGAAAGTGTCAAGTCATACTTGTGTGTTTAAATAGACACGAAATAGACATTCACACGGTCTTTATATGCGTAAGCTCGGGAGAACTCAGTAGTGTTCGAGTCGTCGAGTCATGATGTTGGAGTCCTAGCGGATTGTCGGTCACGGCGGCTGTTCTCGTATAAGGAGATCAGCTGCGCAGGACATATTATAGTGGCTGCACATTTGCTGTGACACAGCTGCACTCCCTATTCCCTCACTCTCACAACCTGATGGGGGGGCGTCCGACGCCACCGGAGAGAGATCATAAGCACGACCGACAATAACGTGCGACACGATGCACGGGTGTATCCTAACTTCCAGTCTTTGTGAAAGTTTCTAAAACCCCACAAAGCGATTTCAGCTCAACCCGGGAATCGAACCCGAGACCTCGTACACAGCAGTCGGCTATACGACAACTAGACCAATGAGGCCGAGTCATAGTGAGACAATGTGCATGTATATTTATACACATGAGCATGGCTCACCCACTTTTGTGATACAAAATTTTACGTTAATATTATTTAACCCTTATTTTGAGCTTAGCTATAGTTTAGTTAATTTTCTATACGATTTATACTCTTCTAGGTTTGGAACACTGGCTACACAGTGTTCCCAGACTTCACTCACCCGAATTCAAGCAGCTACTGGTTGGAGATGATGTCTAATTTCCATAAACAGGTCCCTTATGACGGGGCATGGATTGTAAGTATCAGATTTGTAGACTGTTCTAATGTAAAATGTATTCTTTAAAGTATCTGGAGTTGGAAGGAGGTAGTTTAGAAGCCCTGCGAGTTTGCTGACACGTTCCCTAGGAACGTGTCAGCAAACGCCAGGTGCCAGGCCAGGTGGCGCCCGCGACTACTGGAGCGCCCCCGCGCACGTACCGAGCGCGCTCGCCAAGCGCCCGCCAACCGCGCACTCCGCACTATTGGGGACATACTTGCACAGCACCACGAATTAGACCTATATGCCGATGGATTAGGACATTTACGTAATGAAATTCAAATAATTTTAAGTAATCAACTATGAACTGTCATTATATTTTATTTAATTATCTTTTTTTCTATTTTATAATTTTTCAATTTATTTTGTTTAAATCTTATTAATGTTTTAATTACTATCTTAATATTGGACTAATGATTTAGGATTTAAATTGTTCGTTTTTAAAAAATGACGAGGGTGTAAAACCGATTGTTAATCTTATGAGCGTTTTGGATGTGTCATCTGTTAACTAATAAAATTAAATGAAATTAATAAATAAATGAATTAATAAATAAGTAGCTCAATTATAGTCACTTAATCTATATAGTTAGAACATTCTTTGGTGCAGTTGATAGTGGCTGTTAGTTTGTTCAAACAACAATACCATTCCTTAAAAACTGAGAACTGTTAACAGCACATAAAAAGCAGTGTCACCAAAAAAGTTAAAAAATTTCAGAGCATCTAGCAGTGACAAAGGACGTTAATTAAATGAACTTACGAGGCTTACAATCAAAGGCATAGATAATGCAAACGCGGGAAGATTCAAGCGTGTTATACGAAGATTTTGTTGTACTTTACCTAGTTATTTTAAAAGAGTGTCCATGGAGTTTCTTGCCGGCTCTTCTCCATGAGACCAACTCCTTGGAACCGTGCAACTAGCTTGACTTTTCATAAGAACCTGTAATATGTCTACTTGAAATTAAAAAAAAAATACTTTGACCTTGACTTTTTATTAATTTTTGCTATTTTTAGATATTTTAAAATTTACCACCTTCCCAGGACATGAACGAGCCTTCAAACTTCCGCGACGGTGCAGCAGTAGGGTCTTGTGCACCGGAGCAGTTGCCGTACCTGCCGCACACGAGCGACACGCAGCTGCGCACACACACGCTGTGCATGGACGCGCGGCACTACGCCGGCCGACACTACGACGTACACAACTTGTACTCGATCACTGAGGCTGTCGCTACCTACTTGTGAGTATATAATATGTTACGAAAACTGTGTCCGATCCGTTTAGGTATTATTGGGTTAGTGTGACTGATTGTGTAAATACAAAAAAATATAAAAAAACTGACCTGTGATTTATGAATGTCAAAAAAAGAGTAATTTTAGTAGCAAATTCCAAAAAGCAAGCTATAAAAATCCGTTTGAATAAAAAGTCTCAACAAACGGATACGACAAAACTTGATCAATTCGACTGCTACAGAACATAACGCTAGAACGCATGCGTATCTAGTTCCGCAACTGCAATTCAATTACATAATAATATATTTTCTTACACTGCCTCGTTGGTCTAGTGGTCGCAGAGCCGACTGCTGTGCACGAGGTCTCGGGTTCGATTCCCGGGACGGGCCGAAATCGCTTTGTGGGTTTTAGAAACATTGTGGTAGACAAAGCACTCATGGACGAGCAGACATAAAACATTTAAAAAAAAATCTATTTTACTCGAACTCGAATTATTTTAATTATAGAAAGGAAAGAGGCTAGAAACTATAGATATATAGTTCTGTCAAGCTAATTCGTTTTTTTAATTTGTTCGAAAATGTATGAAAAAGTAGAATTTTTAAACTCAAATAAAATCAAGTACAATGGAGATACAGCTTTGGTGCCATAATAAAAAATGTTAAGGCGGGTAACTTCTATCAGAATAACCCAGTTTTGTTTTTTGGCCGGCACTTTCAATTTTGGACCAAAATGGATGATGTCCTTTTCTGCATAGCTTCTGAATATCCATTACGACAGCCAAATATGTAGAAGTGATAGCTATAAAGTAACTGTCATTACTTTCAAAACATAGAAGAATACACAATCACCCAATTAAATAATAGTCTTAATTTTCGTACATTTATTCCCTTCTAGTTCGCTAGCAGAAATCCGAGGCAAGCGTCCGTTCATAATAACTCGTTCTACATTCGTGGGTATGGGGAAATACGCGGGACATTGGAGTGGGGACATCTCCAGCGAATGGCATGATATGAGGAGTACTATTCCAGGTAAGTCTGGCTATTTTTATTAAAGGAGTTAGTTTTAGAAAATAGTTTTGTCAGATTTTACAGGAACTATATATTCAGGCCTGTTAGCGCACAACAACATACTCGTAACAAATGTGTTGGCCATTTTGTGTCGATATTTGAAATACATAGTTCATCATCATCTTCCTGCCCTGTTCCCAACTTTATTTGGGGTTTGCGCAATGTTTTCTGCTTCCATTTCTCCCTTCCTGAAATACATAATTGTTGGCACTTTTTTAGGTAATTTATAATTTTAAGTTTATTTTTATTTATTAATAATAAATGGTAAAAATATCGAGACAGTTATGCAGCCACCGAGTACGGTGTTGTCATAAATTACATTCGGAACTATTTCTGTAGGAATTTGGGAACAATCCTCTGTGCTATCGTCCCCCGAATTTGTCATGCTCGAATAAGATAACTCGACATTTATCCACGTCTAATTTGAACGCGCTGTATAAAATATGTATAATTGACAGAACTGCTAAGCTTCAGTCTGTTCGGCATACCGATGATGGGCGCGGATATCTGCGGCTTCCGCGGCGACGCGACCGTGGAGCTGTGCAAGCGCTGGATGCAGCTCGGAGCCTTCTATCCTTTCTCTAGGAACCATAACTCTGATACTTCTAAGGTGAGATGCTATGTATTCGTGTGTGTATATTATCATGACTAGTTTTATGTATGCGAAATTAATTATGTCTCCGGCTTTCACGCTAAAACTGTTGAACCGATGTAGGTACATTGAATTTGGTACAAATGGCAATATTGCAAACGCGTGGGCGTTTGCAATATTGCCATTTTCGTTCGAAAAAAAAATGATAGGTGATGTCGAATCAACATTTTATGTTGGTAAAGAATATTTTTTTTTAGCTCAAAATTCAAGTCATATAAATCTTATCTTATTATTATAATAAAGAGGAAAAAATTGTTTCTTAGTACCAAGGCTCCGATACTACGGAATCAATTTGTATAATTTCTTCACACCATAGGCCATATTCCTAATTTCCTACTAATATTGTAAATGCGAATGTTTCTGAGGGTGTAAGAATGTTCGTCAATCTTTCATGCAAATCTACATGGCGGATTTTGATGAAACTTGGTAGTAATATAGCTCATATATCAGAATAGTACATAGGCTTTTTATCCGGGTATGGGAAAGGGTTCCCCCGACACTCGGGCGAAACCGCGTGAAACATTTAGTTTATTTTGTTATACCTACGACTAATTTATACATTATCTTCCAGCCCCAAGACCCGGTATCCCTGGGCCCGGAGGTGGTGGAGGCGAGCCGCTCTGCCCTGCGGCTGCGCTACTCGCTGCTGCCGTACTACTACACGCTGTTCTGGCGCGCCCACGTCTACGGTGACACTGTCGTCAGGCCGCTGTTCTTTGAGTTAGTATTTATTAGCGGAATGTTTAGTGCCATTATTGATAGGTAGAACGGTATAGCAGAACGCTGAAGAGTTATTTTGCTTGAACACTCTAATCTCTAATCTCAAAAACGATTTCAAATTCAAATATTTTTCTTATTTCAAATTGGCCTATTTAAAGCTCTTTCGAAACGTTTCGAAACGAAAGTTGCATTTGAAAAAATATTTTAACGTTAAATAGCTTATTTATCGAGAAAGTAGCTAGGTATTTTATTTTCGAGTATACGGATAAGTTTCCAAAACAACACGGACAACAAAAGCTAGCTATTAATAAAATGACAAAACTCAACCTTTCACATTATTTTAGAATCAGTTACTTACATTCCAAACCTTTACATAAAATTCCAGGAAACATCGAATTCGTACACCAATTTTAAACATATTTTTCTCAAAATTCCAGAGCCCCCGAACAAACAAACCTGCACGAGATAGACACCCAATTCATGGTCGGTCCCTACGTGATGGTGACGCCTATTCTGGAGCAGGGCGCCGCCGTCACCCGCGCCGAGTTCCCCGGCCCGCACGGCTGGTACAACATACTGGATGGACAGTTCATGGCCTGCGACAAGTCTTACGAGCTCACTGATAATGAAACTGTGTCGGTTAAGGTGAGATTTTGGGTTAAAAAAATGTTTAAAAGGTTGATAAATGATGGAGCTATGGTCGGCCAAAAATATTATATAGATATACAAGCATCTGAGTTGAAGACCGCCATTGTTGGGGATTCGGTTAAAAATAGAACAGGTTAATTATGTGACAGAAAATGGCATGACGGTCTATCATGCCATCAGATTTTCGTTGAATATATTCTGCGCGTAAAACTCGGTATGGTAAAGTAACTTTTAGTCGTCCCGTGAAGACCTACATACAATTTTTGTGTGCCGTGATGTCAAATGGCACTTTTATGTAACTTTACGTATTCTGATAAAATATATTTGTCTCCAGGGTGGCGGTATAATCCCGCTGCAATCACCACCACTACAAGGGCCGGTGACGACGACAAATACAAGAAGCTCGCCGCTGCAGCTGTTAGTGGCGCCCGACAGGGACAACCGCGCTACTGGAGAACTGTATTGGGATGATGGCGATAGTCTTAGTGAGTATATTTTGATAATAGACGGTCGTTTTGATGAGGGAAATATGTTGTGTGAAACAAATCAATATATGAGGGGTTTGTGCTGCACCCACAGCAGTAAGGGTTTGTTCGATATAGCATTCGAGTAAGTGGAAGATAGAAAAATAAATTTTTATTCTTAAAGAAAACTTCTTTATTATTACCTTGAGCCACATTTGATACTTTATCTTGAGTCTGTGGTCACAAATATAACTAAATTGCATATTTTTTTCTTTACAGACACATACGAAGAACAAAAATACAGCCACATAGAATTCTCCCTGAACAACACAGAAATCCGCAGCAACGTGCAGTGGTGGGGCTACGGCGTCCCCTCCCTCAACCGCGTCACCGTCCTCAACCAGCCGCCCATCAAGATGGTCGCCATCAACGACCAGCCTTGCGTCAAACCCTGCGAGTTTACCTACAACGCACAGTCTAAAGTACTACAGGTAATCGCTAATCTATCTCTAGATAAACCCTTCAATATTAAATGGTATGTAACACACAAAGTTAAGGCACCTAACCCTAATTGGAGAAATTGGATGGGTGGCAAAAATAACCCGTGAATATATTATTAAAATTGTATGTTATGTGGAGTTTCGAAGTTTGAGTACTATATGTACTGGTACTGGAATTTAGTCTATGTTATATAGACTGTGTGACCACGTTTTTGTGTAGCTATGGTAAAATATTGTCATTTGAATGTAATGCAACCTTAAAGTGGAATGAAGGTGTTTAAAGATTGGTGCCATATAATTGAGTGTTATAACGCTGGTTCCTCAATAGGAATGTGACATTTATGAATATTAAATCAGGGCTGGAATCATGAATGATGAGACATTATTGAAATATGTAAATTGGTACTTCAAAATGCCCAAATACGTACTTAGGTGGTTATTGATATTTCATCAAAACATTACACATAAAGTTGTGTATATTTTTTGTTTTAATAATATTATTGGTGTGTATATAAACACGATTGTACCTGTAGCTACAATCTTTATCTCATAGGCTGCCCAATTATGACTTGTATAATTTTTTTTCGTTAAAAATATGCTTTTGTGATTGTGATAGAATCAATTTTGTAATGATATTGAATGGAGGTTATAAAACTCATTACTTTCCTTTATATAATAATTCTTGAAAACTGAAATATGGCTCACAATTTAAATAATAAAGGAATAATTCAATCTACATTTTCTATTAAACTATCAAGCTTTTTAACCAGACATATTCATAGCTAATAAGGTGTTATAATGTAAGTATTATTAACGTTTCTATTGACTACTGATAAATAACTATTGACGACACAGTGCAACTGTACAAATGTTACTCTATATCTATGTTATACTATTGAAATCTATTCTTCACAGTATCTCTCTGCTATTGAAAATCTATCTATAAGTAATTCCACTATATCTTACAAAATAATGATATTTTTTTGTACTTCATAATGTTTTAGAAAACGCGAATCTGTATGTTTTATGATCTCTAATGGCCGATTTCTTTATTCTATCTATCCATAGTTTTACGATACGAGATTGAAATTTGATATAACCTATGTGGGATTGGGTGGCGAAATAATGCAGTCTAGAATCTGTTAACTTGATTATTTGTACCCCTCTTGAATATATAATAAAAATAAAATAAAAATCAACTCCTGCCTCTGTCGTCTTAATAGATTCTTCTCACACGTATTTACTTCTTCCGTCTCACTCTTAATGTTATCATACTTTCCTATGGTCTGTTCGCGATAGGAATAAAAAGAAGTTTAATAAGGCTCTTTTAGGCGTCCACTTTAAAATAAAATTACAACAAAAATGATTTCGCTCAAGATTGATGTGGAAAAAATATAATTAATTTAAATAACAGCCGGCACACTTAATTGTACATATTTAGCCTATCTACTTTCTGAAATTACAAGATTTCCATTTAATATCGTTTATTTTTACATTCTGTTGTCGTGACGACGTTAAAAAAATCTAAAAGAAGCAGGGGTAGAGAGTACTAGGAATGTTTACACGTCACTGTCAATTTTCTCAGACAGTCTCAGACCAAGTAACAAAATGTATAATATCGAAAATTTTCGTTTAGTTAATTTATGGAATCATAAAGCAAGGAAAATAAAATAATTAATTTTAATAGCAGCTACCACGCATAATTGTTCTAATTCAACCTATCGATTGAGTACGCCTTTTCTCGTTATAACTGAATTTTCGTGATTTTGTTGTTTAATGTTACTGTTATTATTGCCCGAAATCGTTTTTAGAGGAAGTGAAGCGGTAACTTCCTCAAGCACTAACATATATTATGACAGAGAAATGGCAATCTTGCTTTGTTAATACGATTAAAGAAGAGGAAAAGTTTTGTCAACTTTACAGTATAACACATAATGTCGTTGAAAGGTTCCTTTTTAACGTTGGTGGAACTTCTTCATCATCATCATCACCGTCATCAACAGAGGACGATGACTGACAGAATAAAATTAGTCACCTGTCATCTCCATTGCATTAATTTATTAATTTTGTATACAAAATTATTGTTACTAAACACTGTTTCATTTCACGTCATTCACCTCGTGACGAGTACATAGATAGGGAATAATTTACTGTATGCCAAACATATTTATTTATTCAAATTATTTGAACTTAACTTGAAACAAAAGGTATCGTACCCCTGCTTCTGCGAGCCTCTTTTTTCTAACGTTATCGTGAACAGGGTATAGTTACTCATTGCATGTCAAAATGCATCCCATACTAAGACAGGGGTTACACGATCAGTCTGGCGTCATTCTGGCATCAGTCTCAGACTACCGAAAGACTGACGGACAAAAAACACGGTATGTTCTGGACCATCAGTCCGTCAATCAACCAGTTGCACGATCATTCTCCTATCATTCCGACCAGACTGATGGAATGGAATGACGCCAGACTGATCGTGTAACCGTAGTCTTATATCAAGCCAAAGCCAAAATTCAATCTCTTATCGGAAATCAAGAGATAGATAGGATATAGAAATCCAGCGTTATAGTGTGTCGTAGTTAGGCTATGTTTAGATTAACTACGCCAATTAACAAGTTTTGAATTTGTCCACCCTAAATAATATCGATAGGTTAATTTATGTGTATGTCTAGTCATAAGGTATGTATTTATAAAAAATAAAAGCTCAAATCACGATGTAGTTTGTGGTACCCAATGTCCACAACATAAATACCTAAATGATGTTCATTATAAAATAAAACCAATGTTTTTCATATTATATTAGATGTGTACGCAATTATTAAATTAAATATACATTCTTAAAAAAATATTAGACATGTTTTCAAAGCAAGATAATTTTATTAAACATAGTACTACTAATTACGATCCTTACTAATATTATAAATCGGAAAGTGAGTTTGTTTGTTTGTTCCGCTTTCACGCCGTAACTACTGAACCGATTGCTTTGAAATTTTGCAGACGTAAAGTTAGAAGTCCGGATTAAATAATAGGGTACTTTTTATCCCGAAAAAAATAGATATTCCNGTTTGTTTGTTTGTTTGTTTGTTCCGCTTTCACGCCGTAACTACTGAACCGATTGCTTTGAAATTTTGCAGACGTAAAGTTAGAAGTCCGGATTAAATAATAGGGTACTTTTTATCCCGAAAAAAATAGATATTCCCGAGGGAAAACAAAAATATTGTTTGCTTGATGGATGGATTGTAGATGGCGCTGTGTGTCGAACCGAATTCCACGCGGGCGAAGCCGCGGGCGGAAAGCTAGTTTTATATAAATACGAATAGCATTTACAAATACAGTTACTATAATTTGAATGTAAGTTTAAATGTTTGTTGAACCACAATGCAGATGATCTTCCAAGATTCATCATATCTTTTGTACAATATTATTTTTGTGATAATTTTATGTATTTTGTGATAAATTTTGTTAGTTTGTCAGTGTAAAGCCATGTATTCACTGGGAAACAATTGTTTATAAACACAGTTTCTGAAACATCACGCAGATTTTTACAGCAACAATGTTTCGGTAACTCTCTTTTCAAAAACAAAATTATATGTTTCTGAAACAAAATTATTTGTTTCAGAAACACGTAGATTTTGTTTCTGAAACAGTGTTTATAAACAATTGTTTCTCAGTGAATACATGGCTTACAAAAGAAAATATTGTGATAAAATATTAATTGCACTATCAGTGTGATTGATGCCAAAGTAGCCAATTGTGTTTACCATTGATTTTGTAGTCAAGAATGCACTAATAAAGATGATATGCACAAGTCATTGTTTTTATTTTTTTATTGGTCACAATTTTATAGCTGAATTCTTACTGTATTCGGCCATAGAAATGGAAATAAAAACAAATTAACATAACATACTTTATTCTCTATAACAACTAATAAATAAAACAGAAAAGTAAATAAATAAGGAACTATGTGTCTGTTTCCTTTTCTTTCTCTTTGTCTTTATCATCCTTGTCCACATCAGTTCTGAGGAACTTCTCATACTGTTCCTCAGTCATCAATGCGTTCAACTCCTGGGGGTTTGTCATCTTGACCTTGAACAACCAGCCTTTATCATAGTAACTAGTGTTTATAAGGCCCGGTTTACTCTCAACTTCAGTATTTTTCTCAGTTATTGTGCCAGAGACGGGAGAATATATTTCGCTCGCTGCCTTCACACTTTCAAGGGCTCCGCATTCTTCTCCCTCTTGTACTGCAGTGTCTGGTTCAGGCAGTTGTGCAAACACAACGTCTCCGAGAGATTCTTGTGCGTACTTGCTAATACCTACAGTTCCGATATCATTGTCCACGAGTACCCATTCATGTCTATCAGAGAACTTTCTAGGGTTCTCGGTACTGTAGTTATGGTACATTTGACAGCATGTTTGTCTGATTGCTGGCTGGTAAAGGCTCTTCGACACATACTGTTTTGAAAGTTGCAGAAAACATCTTTGGAAAGCCATTTTCATCTGGAAGGAAAAAAAAAATTGTATTACTATTGAATTGAATTGATTAACGGGTGATGAATTAATTGTAGCTGATATTGTTGAGAAAATAAATAAAGACTAACGATACTATGTGGGTGACATCAGTACAACAGTAAAAATTATATTTCTGTTCTACAACTACTTTATGAAGAGTATTTATTAACTTTGTATAGCTTGACCATTTTATTGATAAGAGAATGTAAACACTGATTAATGTTGTGGACAAAAATTGTTTACAGCTATTTTAAGGTCAAGATATAAGATTTATCTCTTAAATTCTAGATTGTTTCTTAGGGTAGAAAATTATTAAGCAAAAAGAAAATTCATTCCAAAACCAATGATGTGAAAAGAATAAAAAACGATACAACTGTATGAAAAGAATAAGTTGATAAGGTCAACTTATTACTAATTTATACAATTAAAGCGTGCAATGAAAAATGGAGAAGACAGGGGTATTTATTTGGTTTATATCATTTAATACATATGACATAAATACGCCGACTTCAGTCATGATTTGATGATTTTGAAAACAACATTGCTTACGTACCTACAAATATTTTATGTGAGATGAAAACCTAGTCCATTAGAGTTTAAAATATATTTTGTTTTAAATAAATTAATCCAATTCACAACAAAGCTGAAATATTACAAGAGGTTAGGAAATAAATTTTAAACCGAAATGAATGAATGAAATACTGTCACCAACTGACAAGTGACAATACTGACATTCGATTAGTCGTTCCAAATTGTCGATTTTTTAGCTTTAAGGTTTTATGCCAAAACGAAAAGATTAATCAAAAACTAGGATGTATTATAAGCTAAGCAAACGAGTGCTTATATTCGTGGCTTTGTCTAAAAAATATATACCGCGTACCGCGAATTCATTACGGGCGCGAAGGAAAACAAAAAGACGTACGCGGCGGGTATGCGAATATTGTTTCGTCTTGCCTTTAGTAGGATTAAGATTTAATAATAATGGTAACATGCTTATCTATTAACGTCAAAGTTGTCATGTCATTAACAGATCATAAACGTCACACACCAAACGTCATTTTCGCTTAGCCATGAGTGAAAGATGTCAAACGAAGCTTACAGAGAAATTTGATAATAAAAATTATATTATTTACTTCGGTATTCTATGCACGGCGATTGCTGTTTTATATTTTTACAGGTAGCTTAAATACATAGCTTTAAATCTGTGTACTTTGTTAGCAGTATCTCGGTAACCGATGGCTTTTTTCCAGATTTCACTTTGGCACAATAGCATTTAGCTATGTGTTGGGATGTCTGGCTTGTTATTACGGGCTCAATTCAAATATTTTACACGATTACATTGATAAATTAAAGTGCCATTTCGCCGGTGAGACGTACAAAGATGTGCAAGAAGTTCCCGTCAGGGTGAGTTAGCATACTTTCTTTGTTTACTGTTTACTTGGAATAGAAAACTTGTTATTTCGCTATTGAGGTCATTTACGCCTCCTTATTCATCATTTTTATCACTAGATAAGCATTATTGTGAGACCTTCTATTGCATTAAACAATTAATTGCTTGAACTGCTGTTTGTATTGTTAATGGACCTTGGTAGTTTTACTTTTGATGTTTATCACTTAATTAAACATCCGTAATTAACTTAGAAGGCAGTTTTGTGATTGGTTAAGGGGTGTTTGTATGACATAAGAAGTAGTGTAACTTTCTATGTTATTATTTCAAACTTAGATGATAAATTGAATAAATTATAAATAGGTTGAAAAGTGTTTTAAATTTTACCTACTTTTGAATTGTACTGTTTTATCACCAATAATGTTATTTAAATATATTTTTTTTATTTTTCAGGGGTGTGATACCTGTGGGTCAAAGAATTGTAACAGACATGACTCGAGCGTGTCAACAGAGCCCTGGGTTGGGCTCCAAATACATAAACAGTTGGATCAAGCCATAGAGGATGTTAGTATACTTTTTTTCTAAAGCAAACTAATATTTGGCTAAGGAATTCTTCTGTAAAACAATTACTGCATCACATAAGGCTCCAGAAAAAGTGTGGGTTGCTTTTATTCATTAACATGTTGGACGCCAAGTGAGCGACAAACAAGATTTTCTAAAAGGTGGTCAAAGTGTTAACAGTCAGACACCCTTGACCCTTCTGCTGGGACCGCTGTGGAAAGGGTTTTTTGATGATTAACCTTAAAAAAAAACATTCAGATAAATTGAGAACTTCCTATACATATGTATAACAGAATGATTTAAATGTATGGTTTTCCTTGTTGAACATAGCTTGACTATGTCAATATACACTTTAATAATATGTTGTGGAAAATTTGATTTTAAACAAAATCTGTTTACATTCAAAATTATATTTTTTATAACAACAACAAAAAAAATGTGTTACTCAAAAGGACCTATACTTTAACACCTACAATAATATAAATACAAACATAATTTCAACAAGCAAGGTCAAGTGAATATCTAAGAAACATGTCAAACAATGGACACCAAACCAAAACAATAGATATTACAATCATATGAGATCACCTATTCCAAATAGAATAACTTGTTTGTATAAAAAGTTCTCAATACATACTTATTCTATGCTACTAATATTATAAATGTGAAAGTTTGTGAGGATGTGTGTTCGTTACTTGTTCACACAAAAACTAATAAGTGATTTGATGAGACTTGGCAGTAATATAGCTGTATCAGAATAACATATAACTGCCTCGTTGGTCTAGTGGTCGCATAGCGCGATTGCCGTGCCACGGGTCTTGGGTTCGATTCCCGTAAAGCCGTCGTCCTCGATTGTTACTCAGTAGCAATCGTAGTTTTAATTCCACGTCAGAGGCCGTCAGGCGGATTTGAGAAAACTCTGACACTAGGGCTTGTCAGGTGTTTAAAAAACCTGCAGCTCACTCGATGAAGAAGAAAGAATAACATATAGGTTATTTTTTATTTGTTTACGGGAAGTAGTTTCCTCGCGAAGCGGGTGAAACCGCTGGCAAGGCCTAGTATAAAGAACTGAAGAGTTTGTTTGAATGCACTTATTTTAAGAGCTACTACTACTACTGGTTTTCTTTAACCTCTTTCAGTGTAAGATCTTTAGTCGGGTGCGTGAAGTGAAGTAGTTTCCATAGGTTGCGAGTGAAATCACTGGTAGAAGCTAGAAATAGTCATAAAACCTACTCTACCTACCATTTTCAGTCAGTTAAAAAATGATATGAACAGCAAAACCATGGTATCTATCAATAACTTTTATAATATACTAGCTTCCGCCAGCGGTTTCACCCGCTTTTCCGGGGGAACTACTGCGCGCACCCGGATAAAAGGTAGTCTATAGCCTTCCTCGATAAATGGGCCACCTAACACTGAAAGAATTTTTCCCATCGGACCCGTAGTTCCTGAGATTAGCGCGTTCAAACAAACAATCTCTTCAGCTTTATAATATTAGTATAGATTTGTGTTCTATCAACTTGATGACATCTAGAGTGGTGATAACAGTAATATCTATCGTAAAAGCGGTATTTCACATAATTTTGGGATTTTACTACAATAGTTTTTGGAAAAACTAATGACCCATGTATATGGGCATACATCATTACTCTATGTAGACATTCTAAAGATTAGCCGATAAACCGGTGACTTAATATTGCAAATATTTTAATTGGAACTAATTACCGTGAATAGCATTGAGACCACAATAATTGCTGTTTGAAATTCTTTTATATGTATTGTTTCGGTCGATTATTTTACGTTATAGCAAGTCCCAAGTAGCACAAAACTGCATTATAAGACGTCACCAGAGGTAACATCGGTAACTTTAGCACTTATAAAGAGTTATTAGACTACACTCGACCTGCAATAGTTGAAAAGTGAGCTTTCACCTGAATAAGGACGATATTATGTGTCACGGACACCACGCTGTAACGCTTGCAGCGTTAATGTAGGTAACAAGTTCAGTTTTTACAGCTTTAAGCAATTTAAAGGACTTGTGTGGACTTTAACTAAGCTATATTTTGAATTGAAGACCACAACTGCACACTTAGACCACTTGCGTTATAAGAAAGATCATATGAGCTACTATAACGTAATCAGGTATTCTGTGGCTTTAAATAACAAAGTTATAATACCTTTTGCTGCACATAGTGGAACTAGTGTAACGTTAATCAGCTCGTTACACTCAGTCGCATAATAGTT
>NWSH02000612.1:13362373-13408980 GCA_002382865.2 Heliothis virescens | reverse complement strand
TATTTTTGTTTAGTCAACGAAAGTAACAACAGAATTTGAATGCAAAATATAATGATTTTATACGTAAACAGCTTATTATCAAATTACAAAGGAGAAATAAAAAGACTTAGTTTTTTATAATAATATTATCAACCTATTTTATACTATAATTTATTTATTTATTAGGTAAAACAGTGATATTTTGAGAGCGCGTGAAAATATTGATCTATAATTACATAGTATTTCACAATAAATTCTCTTTCCCATTCGAATTTCATGCAAAAAGAGGAACAACAACATTTTACTTATCAATAAACGTTTTCCTATTTCCTACAAACACTTTACAAATGGTTCACGCAAAAAATGTCACAAAATTATTTTGCCACAATTTTGCCACCTGTGAATTGTCAGCTCCATAAAGAAGTTTTTAGTATCCATAAGTGTATTTTGTGCTGAAAAATAGGTAACAAGAACTCTATTATTCAACCCCTGTGGTGTATAAAAGGTAACACATACCCTGATAATCAAGCATTATTCAACTCTTGGGCCGACTGTTACCTTTAATAATGCTCAAATAACGCTGATATAGTGCAGCGTGCTACATTATTCAACTAACAGTTGAATAATTTGTGCCCAAATTAGAGTTATATCAGTCGAGTAAGCGCCTCTAACGCTCTTATTCAACAGGTTTATTCAACTCAAGGCTCACTTGTGAACAGTGATTCAACTGTTATTCAGCACTTTTGTGCTACTTGGGAGTTTATCTTAATTTTTGACGAAACTAAATGAAAGAAAATCTGTTACACGTATCTAAAAACCTCATCACAAAAAGCTGATCATTAAAACGGCTGAGCAGATTTTTATGAAATGTCTAAGGACCAAATCCAAATTGGTTCATCCGTTTAACAGCTATGGTGCCACAGACACACATATCAATCAAGATTATAATACCCCTCTTTACCGTTACAAAGTATCAACAATGTCTTTTTAACGTGAATGCAAGATGCATCATAGAAAATCATATTGAAAACCTACAGCAAAATGTTTTTTAGGATTTCAACCAGTAATTTTGCTATATTTTATTTTCCAGTTTTACAACACGATACTGGACCAGTTCATAAACTCATGGTACGGGAAGGTGACGCTGCAGCCGTTCTTCGTGGACGAGTTGCGGTATCAGCTGCGATATGCCTCTGCGTGCCTCTTGCAGAGAGCTGTCAAGGTAACAGCATTTAATTTTCAAAGTAAACATCTGATTTCGTGTTTTTAACAGACTTTCCAAACTGGAGTTTCTCTATTCGACCGCGTATATATTTTTAGTGTTTTAATTTAGAAATTATTCCCATGATCCAGACTATGGTTAAAATTATAATAATCAGTTTAGCAATGACAAAATATTTCAGGAAATGCACATATCTGTTGAAAAGAGAAAGATACTAAGAATGAAAAAATATATACCTATTAACTGCACTGAATCTGTTGATTTCCTCATTCAAAAATTAATTAGTTGATAAATATTTCTTCGCTTCATTCTGGCTAGAAGATTTTTTGTATATCTTTTCAACCCAGATAAACTACGCGCGTTTCATAACGTCCCGGCTGGTGCCGTGCGCATTACGTCACTACTCGGTGTGCGCGGCACGCGGCGCGGCGCTGGACTCCAAGCTGGCGCTGCACCCCGCCGCCGCCAACAGGAACGCAGAGCTCAAGTATTTGCGATGTATCACTAATGCCATCATGCCGTATTTGTTGAAGAATAATGAGTTGAATAATTCGTAAGTATTTTTGTGTATTTTTTTGTTTTATGGAAGCAGTATGTTGATTAATGCTCAATCCTTCTCCATGTGAGAGGAGGCCTGTGTCCAGCAGTGGGACGATAAAAAGGCTACTAAAAAAAAAAAAGAAATGGAAGCAGGTGAGCCTGGTGTGTGCTGATGACGACAGCAGGTCAACCTACCCGCTTTTGTAAAATTTTACAAATCGAACCTTCCGCTACTGTGATAAGGTTGTATATCTATTAAAGAAATTTGCTCCTTACTAAGGAAAAGAGATTTGATATTTACGTTTTGTTTTTTTTTCTAGCCTATACTGTCCCACGGCTGAGCAAAGGCCTCCCCATTTCGTTTCCACAACTCTCGGTCTTTCGCGTGTTCCCACCAGTCTAGTCAGATCATTTACGTTTTGTTTATGTTACTCATATTTTTCACACATACTCAAGTTTGATTATCAAACCTGTGATATGTTTACGAGGTTTTAATGGATCGTAATTCACAGGTTGTTGTTAATTTACTACATACTACCTACTTTACTCACTTGTTAGTAGTCTGGACTAACTAAAGGTGACACTAGAAAAGAGTTCAAAAAAACAACTTGATACTTTTGATAAACTTTTTTTAAATAAATCAAATGCATTTATTCAATAAGACATCTAAGATCCACTGTATTAGTAATAAGCTAAATTGAACCTTAACATCAAGATATAAGCTCCAATTTTGACAGTATGACTGCTTCATATACACCAGCAAACTAATTTCAACCTTCACCACTACTAAATAAGACTCATTATATCTCTATTCCAGTGTATTCCGCGTGTTAATAAGAGAGATATTCGCTGGGTGGGTGCTGCTGTCTCTAACAGATGTGCTAGCAGACCCGTACATACTGAACACGCTCATCGTGCTCGCTACGGGGGATGAGACCATGGCACAGTTGCCTACTACGCCTAATTATAAGGTAAGAATATTTTTATAATAAAAAAAAGTTTTCATATCTATAGAAAAAAAAATGGAGTGTCTGCGTGTAATATTAAAGGAACCGCTTTTTACGAGTGCATATGAATGATACTGTACATATATCAAAACATTATAAAATCTATCTGGCTGTTTGTTCCGTTTAATCTTTGAAATGGCTGGCCCTATTTTAACGGTAATCTCACTGAAATAACTGATGCAACAAAGAGCGACTTATGCTACAGTTTAATATTATGTACAGACGACAGTAGGTCAACGTATACGAATCTGTAAAATTTTACCAATCGAACATTAACCTACCTCCATTATGATAAGGCTGAAAACCGATTGCAGAAATTTGACAGATTGTGGTAACTTGATGTGCTGTCGTCTGTTCCAGAAGTAGGCCCTATTACCAACTTCAAAATGGGAGGAGGTTTTCAATTCGTTGGAATCTTTTTGAAGCATTATAATTAGCTGATCATGATAGGAGGGCTAAATTCTTAATTTTACTCCTTCCAGGTAGAATTCCTAGAGACATTCGTGCGTCAGACAGAGTCGATGTACAGTCAGCGTTGCAAGCTCCTACGCGTGGAACTAGACGCTGTTATCAGTGACCAGGAGTTGTTGTACGCCTTCATGCAGTACATGAAGACTGCCAGCCACCTGCATCTGTTGCAGTTCTATAATGATATCAGTGAGTTTGTCTTGCCTTTTGCTAATTAGTAATGGGGCAGTGTAATCGTAAGTACCAGTGTTTTACATGGAGAGACTGCCTGTCTGTTCTCCTTAACTTAGTTTCCAGGACAATAATGTCATTATCTGTCTAGTTTTTCCAGTTATGATGGGGTCGGCATTCAGTCTAACCGGATGCCGCTGAGACTGAGCACAATTGAACATAGTGACTGCCTATCTGACCTCATCAATTCAATTACCCAGGCAATGCGATACCCCTCGGTAAGACTGGATTTCAGATTTTTTGACTTCTACTGCACGAAACGACTACCAAAAATAATCAAATCAAAGCCAAAACCCAACAATTAAACGTGCCTTCCGAAACGCGAAGGAACTCGTCATTATAAGTTCTCCCATGCACGGACCTAGCGACCCAAACGTTGCTTTACTTTATGGTCTTTTGATCATTGCGGCAGTACAAGTACTTCGTGCAACAAATGTAAATGAAACTACATATTATGTATCAACAGAATCGTTCCAAACAAAAATCCTGAATCCCGACCTGAACAGTTCTGAGGAAGAGTCCCTACACCGTGCTGCTAAAGCCATGTATACCACGTATCTGAGGGACGGAGTACCGCTGCCTATCTTCGGATTACTGGCTGAGGAGTTGGAACAGCTCCTCAAGCAGGAGCATAGCATTAACAAGTAAGTATACTATCAAAATGAACCAGATCCGCAGGCCACAAAGGGCCATTGCGCAGCGGGTGGCGAGGGCGTACCGCACAGTGAGTTTCGCGGCGGCATGCGCTCTGGCGGGAACCCTTCCCTGGGAGCTCGACGCTTGGGTGCTCGCCAGACTGTACGAGTGGACGGCGCAACAGAGGGCGCTAATCCGGCGCCCAGACCCGCGGAAGCGGGAGGAAATCCAACAGGAGGTGAGGGACGCCATCACTCGACACTGGGCGGAGGAGCTCGCCTCCATAACGTTCGGCCGCCGGCTGCTGGACGCCATCGGGCCCGTCCTTAGGGATTGGCTCGACCGGCGGCATGGCTGTGAGGAGCCTGTCGTAAGGCGGGCAGTCGCCGGTGGGGGCCTGGACGCTATGGACTCCCAGGCCCCACTCAGGCGTGGTCGGAGTGCCGCTGGGTATTTTTAGTGGGTATACCGGGAACGACTGTACCGGGGAGTCCCACATACCCCTATCCCGTCCCCCAACGAGAAGGGGATGCGTAATTGTAATTTTTTCCCAGTGACAAAAAAAAGGAGCGAAACCAGCGCTTAAAAAAATTGAGGGTACATGCATCCGATATGGCTGAACATTCTAAGGTGTCAGGCCACAAAGTCTTGGGTCACAAAATGTCGGGCAGTAAAGTGTCCATTTATCCATACAATACACCCAATACGAGTTGGACTTGCCTAAGTTTTTACTTTAATAGTGGTTTTATTTGCAGATTTCAAACCAGTCGAGCTCTGTACCAGGCGGCTAGACAATCTCATGCCGTATTAGAAAAATTATGGCTGCCTAAGTTTTTACATAGTGAAGAGGTAATCATAAAAAAAATACTTTTTTACAAAAAAATTAAAACCGACTTCACAAAAAAACTTTTTACAAAAAAACAAAACCGACTTCACAAAAAAACACTGAAAGGGATAAAATAAAACTTTTCACATGGCTCTAGAAGTCGGTGTCTGCAGGTCTGTTGACTGTTATATTTTGCCACCGACTTCTAGATTCGTAATAGTATCATCGACGTAAAAAAGCGTACGAAATTTGAAGAGTTCTCTACCAGGATCCCATCATCAGATCCTGGTCTCCTTACCATGGGACCACACTGACATCGTACTCTTTCAAACACAAAAAGAAATTTTCAAATCGGTCTATAACTGCCGGAGATATGGATTAACATACATAAAAAAAAATACGGTCGAATTGAGAACCTCTTCCTTTTTGGGAAGTCGGTTAAAAATATAAGAAAAGGTTTATGTCTTGTATTAAGCGAAGCACCGTTGTGCGAAATAGTGTGTGAGAACTTTGTGTTATATTTTCTACATAACTTAAAAACCGGCGAAGTGCGAGTTGTATGATAGACCCCTAGAATTTTAATTTTATTACTGATTTTAGTAGTTGTAAACAACAGAACGGCAACAGAAATATGATGAAAATTTCAGCTCTCTAACTATCATCGTTCACGAGATCCTTGTGACAGACAGACTGCAAAAGGCTTGGTAACTGGTACGGTTTTACCCTTTGGATACCGATCCCTAAAATAAAACATTCTTTATCTTTTTACTGGCCTTCAACCTGTTCTTTACTATTGGATTTTATTATCATTTTAACTAAAGTTGAAATGGTTCTTTACAGTTCTACAAATTGCTTATAGGCAGCAGAATACCCACGGGCTACCAGAAGCAGATGGTCAAAAAGTGAGTATGTTTTTATTTACATTTAATTTTCTATATTTTACTGTACAATATATTTTTCGTTTAAAATACCGGCTGTTATTTATTGTTCTCGAAAAGAGCTCGTGGCTAAGTCAAAGCCGCGCGGATCGATCGATCATAAGGTTAAGCAACGCTTGGTCGGTCGGTCCGTGGATGGGTGACCATCTTTTCATAAAGCGGAGTGTGCTTCCGTGTTTCGAAAGCATCCGAGAATCCCAGTGCGGAAGGTCCGGCTGTCATTTACGACAAGTCGTTGAAACGCGGGTAGTCAGAAGCCAAAAGTCTGACAACCAGTCATTACCAAGCTGTGCCACAGTTGCCCATATACTGGCGGAGTTCAGACAGGCAGTCGCTCCATGTAAAACACTGGTTCTCAGCTGCATCCGGTTAGACTGGAAGCCGACCCCAAAAATAGTTGGGAAAAGGCTTGGCAGATGATATTTTTCTTTTAAAATACCGGCTGTTATTTATTGTTATTTTTTTAATGATTTAAACAAAAGTTTTACAGTAGCATTATCGACCGATACTATGACCCACTGTAAGCAATTTCGAACCGACAAATACAATAAGGTCGAAATTCAAAGTGGATCATATAGTACAATTTTTCTTTTTTAATTGATCATTACGAACATGGATACTGGAAAAGATATTGAAAATAATTAAACTCGACATGTAATTTATCATTTTTTTCTTCTTTTTAATGATATCTATTACTGTATTTTTTTTTTGTTTGGAGTTTTGGTACTTTCATTCCTTTTGAAACTTATTATAATTATTAATTAATTAAAAAAGCCTCCTTGTATTATTTGCATGCACATTGATGGCAGAAAATGGAGAACTATTATTTTATTAAAACATCTATGTATTGACGACCCATATTTCATCATCATCTTACAGCAATATGTTTTCTCCTTCCATTTCTCCCTGTCACTCGTCATACTGACATTCACTCCTTTCTTACTCATGTCATCTTTCACGCAATCCATCCATCTTTTCTATGGTCTGCCTCTCCCTCTCAATCCATCTACATTCATACTTAACATGCGCTTTGTTGCATGAGATTCATCCCTCCTCATTACATGGTTTCATTACGTCATTGACGACACATATTTGCAAAGAAATAAATGATTTGATTTTGTGCATTTGACTGTCAATTTACTAACTGACTGCAACTGTCAACTGCACCACGTTCAGACTTTACAGAGCGACAGGTTTCACAATATTTTTGTTGGAGTACATTTATTATTATTATTTTTTCAGACCCCACGACAAACTCCTAAACACAGCTTTAAAGTTAGGCCACCGTTTAAAAGGCGCATTACGCCCCCAAGCCGTGGACGGCCAAGTGTTAGACTGCTATACGAACTGCGACGAGTCTGAAGGTGACGGCGTGGATAATATGGACATATTGAAGTATTTAGATAATCTAGCTATCGAAGAGTCGCTGAGGGGACAGGATCTGAGCACTTATAAAGTCGTGCTGACTAATGTGGAGAATAAGTTGGTGAGATTTTTTTATTTAATTTTTTTTACTAGTGTTGTTAACGCGAGAATTTGTATTTGGGTGTATTTATAGATGCTTGGATGTTTGAAGAATTCTTAGATATAATTTTACAAAATTATAAGGGCCCTAAGTGGTCGATTTGGCATAGCATTGATCATAGGTTAATTGGTCTATAAGGGGGATATTATTAGTGAAATAAATTTTGATATTGTCTTACTACCTTTGAGTGAAAATTCACGAAAAAAAAACAAGCCTTCCTTTTATAACAAAAGAGCGTTTTCACATTAGCGGAGTTTGCTGTGCGTTTACTCTTGGTTTCGTTGGTTTAGTGGCCGCTTAGCGCGACTGCCGTGCCATGGGTCTCGGGTTCGATTCTCGGGACAGGCTAAAATAGCTTTGTAGGTTTTAGAAACTTTCACAAAGCAGCCTGGAATTTGGAAGTGGGCGGTGTTACACCCCCGTGCCAGGGAGGGCACGTAAATCCGGCGTCCTCGAATGCTACACAGTAGCAGTCGTAATTATAATTCCACGTCAGAGGCCGTTAGGGTCAACTCACACCGAGACGCGACGCGACGCGACGCTGCATGCAGATTTTACATAGAACGACTCAAAATATACTTACTTTATTCACTACACGAAACGATACACATTTAATTGTGAGAATACAGATACGTTGCGCTGCGCAGCGCTGCGCCGCGCGGTGCAGCGCTGCGCATCTTGACGCAGCAGTGACGCGCGGCGTCTCGCTGCGTCGTTGATGGTACGATTTTAGGATGCGTCTCGTGGCGCCGCGCGCTGCGCAGCGCTAAATCAAAGCCGCGTCGCGTCGCGTCACGTCACGTAGCGTCGCGTCTCGGTGTGAGTTGACCCTTAGGCGGATTTGGGAAAACTCTGACACTAGGGCATGTCACCCTCAGCTCACTCGATAAGAAGAAGCCTATAATTTATTTCTCTCGACTCCAGCAAGTGCCGCCGCGCCGCGGCATGGTGCGGGTGTTCACGCTAGCGGTGCACTGCGCGGGCGGGCCCGGCGGCGCGGGCGCGGCGCTGTGGAGCGTGCTGCGCAGCGAGCACGACTTCCATCTGCTGCGGAGCAAGCTGCACGAGTTCCACGGCGATAGGTTGCTGCTCGACCTGCCACTGCCCTCCAGGAGGTAACTGGAATATACTACTACACATACTGCCGACGGCAGTACCGCTGGTGTGACGCCAAAGACATACAAGTACAAGAAAGATTTTTTTTTTAAATTGTAAATATTTTTTTTCAGACCAGCATACTTTACTATACAGGTTCATTACATGTTAATACATAAATGTGAAACTTAAAAAAATATAATATGTGCCCGCCTACAGTAATATGCGGCAAAGAAATACACTTGTCTTCTCTATATGTGTGATAAGAACAGTCTTATAGCCCAGGCTTGGACTACAGCAGAATAGAACAGAGAAGTTTTTTTAAGCAACAGAATTTCGTTATTATGTTGAACATAAAAAAAACATTTCATCTCCATCAGCTCAGTAATATCATTGAAAGGAGAAATTCTATTGAATGTTTAAAAACGCTTTGGTGGAGCCAGTCCCATTCTGCCGCTAATGAGACAAATGAAACTTATGCGTATTCAATTATCCTATAATACTGTATTTTCTCCAATTCCAGAGACAACAGTCCCCTAGAAACACTCCGGTACAAATACGAAGATTTTATCCAGAGACTCCTCCAAAAAAGCCTTTTACAAACCAGCGAACTTCTCCGGATATTCCTCACGGAAGACGGGGATTTCTCCATGGTGGTCCAGGCTTCGACCCTGAACGCCACGAGTACGGACTTGGGGAATATCTACCAGAGTGTCGCTCATAGGCTGAGGAAGGAAAAAGGACAGCACCTGGAGAGTTTCCTCAGGAATTTGCTGGTGTCCTCTGATATTGAGCGGTATCAGGCTTTGTGAGTATGTTTTTTGTTACTTTGCTTTTTTTTAACAATGTCGCAATTTCGCCCATTTTTGAGTTTTGCACAGATACGTTCATAATCCTATTAATATATATTACGAAAATGTTAAATGTCGCGTCAAGAGCGATCGCGTCGCTGCGCATTTGGCCAAATTAGGAACTAAAGTTTGACAGACATTTAAGTCAGTACCACCAAGTGACGGCTTCGATGGTGCTTACGTCATCATTTTGACAACAAGGCTTTGCTTCATTACTGTTACATCTTTATTCTGTGTTAATACCTTCTTCTTCTTATACTGTTCCCAAATTATATGGAGACAGCTTAACATCAAAAAAATTAACATGCTCTTTATCAGTCATCATCGTACAACCCCTCCTTTCTCACTCACATCACCTTCTAACCAATCAAGTAGCTAACACCAATTGATTATCAAAAACCACCAGTTCGCCGTTCCTCCCCAGGAAGCAAGGCACGCGCGACGTGGAGGAGGCGCAGGAGATGAGTGAGGACGTCGCCGACGCCGCCGCCACGCGCACGCCGCGCACGCGCAACATACACGCCACTGTGTTCCAGAATAACTTCGATGTGGAACCCAACGTGGCGGTGGTTGGGGGGGAGTATCAAGACTGTGTGGTCGGGTTCTCGCAGTGTGCTATGTATTTATGTGAGTGCCACTTTCAATATTATGTGGTTAGGGGGTCTTCTTCTTTGCAAGTCTATGGCAATCAGTCTCAAATTTTTGAGGCCCAGTAGTTCGCCACGCGTGTTCAATATAAAAAAAAATGAATTGTGGGCATTTTTATTATTTCAAAAGAGAAGTTGTAAAATCTGATGGGAATCTATATAAATTCTTCTAAGTCGTAATTAACTTGGAGAAAACGTTTTAAATAATTTTGTGACGTCGTTCGTAGTTAAGACGAAAGTTAGTGATAAAAGCTGCAAGAATAGAGAAATTGGTACAAGTTCTTAGATGATAATGAGAACTAAATACATGTCACTGCTATACCTAATGCAGGAGTAATAGTAACTTCAGCTTCAGCGTGATGGCTTCGGTCCTACATTCGCCTTCAAAAAATCCAAGTTTAAATTAGCGTTACTATTCCACCTTTAATAAAACATATCAATAATAACACCTTTTATTATATTTCCAGTACTAAAAGTGATCCGCATCCGTTCGCTATTCGCGCAAGTGGCGGGCACAATAATATCGCTGACCAAACAACTGTTAGACTCGGCGTTCAACTGCGTACTGAACCGAACGCTCGAGAACTTGCTGTCCGAGAGACGGTTGGCACATCTTATTAGGTTAGGACATGGTGAGTAGTTGTCTTTATTTTTGTATTATAATCTATGCCAATGTAAAACTGCAGAATTAGTTTGTTTGAATAAGGTAATGACAGAAAGTACTGGTTCTATTTGTATTTTCTTTTTCATTGTTAGATTTTAGAGCTTTTATCTCTGTACGCGAAGGAGTCCAACCACTGCTGAAAGATTCATAAAATAATAATGTCTCATCGAGGAGTTTGTGGCTAATAAACAATTCATCAAAGGTTAAGCAACACTTGTCGTAACGAATTCCTTCGTGTTTCGAAGGGCACCTTATTGTGAGACTGATTTGTGTATGTGTTCCGGACCTTCACATCGCGCCGGTCTGAGACACCGCGTCATCGAGCGTCATATTTCTTTATTTCATTCTGGTCCTTCGAGCCGGATNGCTAGCGGTGCACTGCGCGGGCGGGCCCGGCGGCGCGGGCGCGGCGCTGTGGAGCGTGCTGCGCAGCGAGCACGACTTCCATCTGCTGCGGAGCAAGCTGCACGAGTTCCACGGCGATAGGTTGCTGCTCGACCTGCCACTGCCCTCCAGGAGGTAACTGGAATATACTACTACACATACTGCCGACGGCAGTACCGCTGGTGTGACGCCAAAGACATACAAGTACAAGAAAGATTTTTTTTTTAAATTGTAAATATTTTTTTTCAGACCAGCATACTTTACTATACAGGTTCATTACATGTTAATACATAAATGTGAAACTTAAAAAAATATAATATGTGCCCGCCTACAGTAATATGCGGCAAAGAAATACACTTGTCTTCTCTATATGTGTGATAAGAACAGTCTTATAGCCCAGGCTTGGACTACAGCAGAATAGAACAGAGAAGTTTTTTTAAGCAACAGAATTTCGTTATTATGTTGAACATAAAAAAAACATTTCATCTCCATCAGCTCAGTAATATCATTGAAAGGAGAAATTCTATTGAATGTTTAAAAACGCTTTGGTGGAGCCAGTCCCATTCTGCCGCTAATGAGACAAATGAAACTTATGCGTATTCAATTATCCTATAATACTGTATTTTCTCCAATTCCAGAGACAACAGTCCCCTAGAAACACTCCGGTACAAATACGAAGATTTTATCCAGAGACTCCTCCAAAAAAGCCTTTTACAAACCAGCGAACTTCTCCGGATATTCCTCACGGAAGACGGGGATTTCTCCATGGTGGTCCAGGCTTCGACCCTGAACGCCACGAGTACGGACTTGGGGAATATCTACCAGAGTGTCGCTCATAGGCTGAGGAAGGAAAAAGGACAGCACCTGGAGAGTTTCCTCAGGAATTTGCTGGTGTCCTCTGATATTGAGCGGTATCAGGCTTTGTGAGTATGTTTTTTGTTACTTTGCTTTTTTTTAACAATGTCGCAATTTCGCCCATTTTTGAGTTTTGCACAGATACGTTCATAATCCTATTAATATATATTACGAAAATGTTAAATGTCGCGTCAAGAGCGATCGCGTCGCTGCGCATTTGGCCAAATTAGGAACTAAAGTTTGACAGACATTTAAGTCAGTACCACCAAGTGACGGCTTCGATGGTGCTTACGTCATCATTTTGACAACAAGGCTTTGCTTCATTACTGTTACATCTTTATTCTGTGTTAATACCTTCTTCTTCTTATACTGTTCCCAAATTATATGGAGACAGCTTAACATCAAAAAAATTAACATGCTCTTTATCAGTCATCATCGTACAACCCCTCCTTTCTCACTCACATCACCTTCTAACCAATCAAGTAGCTAACACCAATTGATTATCAAAAACCACCAGTTCGCCGTTCCTCCCCAGGAAGCAAGGCACGCGCGACGTGGAGGAGGCGCAGGAGATGAGTGAGGACGTCGCCGACGCCGCCGCCACGCGCACGCCGCGCACGCGCAACATACACGCCACTGTGTTCCAGAATAACTTCGATGTGGAACCCAACGTGGCGGTGGTTGGGGGGGAGTATCAAGACTGTGTGGTCGGGTTCTCGCAGTGTGCTATGTATTTATGTGAGTGCCACTTTCAATATTATGTGGTTAGGGGGTCTTCTTCTTTGCAAGTCTATGGCAATCAGTCTCAAATTTTTGAGGCCCAGTAGTTCGCCACGCGTGTTCAATATAAAAAAAAATGAATTGTGGGCATTTTTATTATTTCAAAAGAGAAGTTGTAAAATCTGATGGGAATCTATATAAATTCTTCTAAGTCGTAATTAACTTGGAGAAAACGTTTTAAATAATTTTGTGACGTCGTTCGTAGTTAAGACGAAAGTTAGTGATAAAAGCTGCAAGAATAGAGAAATTGGTACAAGTTCTTAGATGATAATGAGAACTAAATACATGTCACTGCTATACCTAATGCAGGAGTAATAGTAACTTCAGCTTCAGCGTGATGGCTTCGGTCCTACATTCGCCTTCAAAAAATCCAAGTTTAAATTAGCGTTACTATTCCACCTTTAATAAAACATATCAATAATAACACCTTTTATTATATTTCCAGTACTAAAAGTGATCCGCATCCGTTCGCTATTCGCGCAAGTGGCGGGCACAATAATATCGCTGACCAAACAACTGTTAGACTCGGCGTTCAACTGCGTACTGAACCGAACGCTCGAGAACTTGCTGTCCGAGAGACGGTTGGCACATCTTATTAGGTTAGGACATGGTGAGTAGTTGTCTTTATTTTTGTATTATAATCTATGCCAATGTAAAACTGCAGAATTAGTTTGTTTGAATAAGGTAATGACAGAAAGTACTGGTTCTATTTGTATTTTCTTTTTCATTGTTAGATTTTAGAGCTTTTATCTCTGTACGCGAAGGAGTCCAACCACTGCTGAAAGATTCATAAAATAATAATGTCTCATCGAGGAGTTTGTGGCTAATAAACAATTCATCAAAGGTTAAGCAACACTTGTCGTAACGAATTCCTTCGTGTTTCGAAGGGCACCTTATTGTGAGACTGATTTGTGTATGTGTTCCGGACCTTCACATCGCGCCGGTCTGAGACACCGCGTCATCGAGCGTCATATTTCTTTATTTCATTCTGGTCCTTCGAGCCGGATCACTGTTTGAATGTCAAGCTCCAGTTGTGATGCTGGTGGTCTCAACTAAATAAAACCCTCTTTACTATATGAAGACTGTATAATGAAATAAAGAAATATAAGCCGTTGTGTGTGCCCGGTAACTGACGATGAGCAAGTGGCGGGGGTCCGGCTCTGGTCGCGGGCCTGCTGCAGGTGGGGCGCGCGGTGACGCTCGGTGACGCGGTGTGGAGGGCCGGCGCGATGTGAAGGTCCGGAACAGTATGTTTAATCGGTAGTTTGATAAAAGGTCTTACCAAGGGTATCAAGTTGCCCGGGTAACTAGGTTGATAACGTTAGATAGGCAGTCGCTCCATTTAAAATTCACGTGCTCAGATGCTCCCGTTTCTACTGGAAGTTGAACTCAAAATAATTGGGAAAGGGCTGCAGATAATATTTTTACAGTACTTTTTTTTTCTAATATGAATTTCTGCAATTTCCAGGACTACTATTCGGTAGAAAAGCATCAACCCCGCGCACTGACCCCGCGGCCCTACGTTCGCAAGCGCGCGCGCAGCTGCTGGGCACCGTGCCGCCGCACGTCGCGCTGCTCGCTAGTGCCCGCCTGCCGGCCGCGCTCGCCACCACCTTCGATATCATACAGACGCCACAGCTTAATAAGCAGGTCTGTATGTTTGTACGTCACTAAAAAACAACTCCTTACTTTTGTAAAAAGATAGGGTATAAATAGCCGAGCTATTTGACCAGCTAGCCAAAATAAGACTTAAAGTTGACAGACATTTAGGTTAGTACTGCTAGATCTGATATATTCAATCTCATGATTTAAAAGAGGTGTTTATTTATAAGTACAAAATGATTTTATATTCAAATGTGCTATCGTGTTGTGGTACAAAAAGAAACACATATCATTTGAGGAGTATTGTGGGCCTTCTAACTCCCGTTTTTCTTGGTTACTGCCTTGAAGTGGCCAAAACCACATTATAACTATCAGCGCTGCCAAGAAAATTTTACATGGTGTTCCTGTAAATGAATTTGAATAAATATATTTAAACAATGTGATTCATACAGGATACACATTAATGCATAACTGATAACGATAACAATCAGTATTCATCTATCAGATAACGAAATCCAAGCCGAAGTATATGAATCATTTCAGTAGTAGATAAACTATTCTAAACAAACGCATTTGAATACTATGAGCATACTAACTCCATCATGCTTGAAATCACAATTATAAAGTGCAGACATTATCTTCTTTGCATATAAAAATCAAAGTCCTGACTCATCAACAGGGCCCAAACCCGTGAACCTATAAAGCCGAAATTTTGCACAGAGGTTTAAACTCTCACGCGAGATAAGAAAGGATTTTCCGAAATTCCCACGGGAACGAGATATTTTTTGGTATACTTATTACCCTTTTATTTATTTATTAGTGTGCCATATTTTGTTTAATTTCAGTTGGTCTACAATCTACTGGATCTATGCGTAATGGAGTTGTTCCCGGAACTGGGTGCAATAGACAACTCCCCATCAACACTACCAAAGAGTTGAGGACTAAAAAGTATCCATACCGGCTATACATAATTTATTTTATAAATAAACTTCAGCTAGGCTATTTTATTTTTGTAAATCGCCAACGCACGGTTGTCATTGTTTGATGTTTAGTTAATTTATACGCAACTTATTGTGTAATTGTAAATACTGTACTGTATGATAACAAATCTATTTTTATAATATTAGTTATTGAAGCAATATTCGTTCACTTGACCCTTCGAGGTTGTAATCGAAAAGACCACAGAGTATTTTGAAATGTTTTCAGTGTAGTAACGAAACACGTGAAATAAATTATTTTGATATTTTAAATGGTTTTATTATTATTTGTTAATTTATTCGCGTAACGGCTTAATCGATATATTTCATTGTATCATGTAATGGTAACAAACAGACATCCCTATGGAAAGTCGAAAGCAGTCACAGACAATTTCAAGTAGCACAAGCTGAAATCTTGGAAAATACATGGAGTATGTTGTTTATTAGAATTTTACTTATGAGATGACAGCAGATATGCATAAGAGTATGGGAGAAGAAAACATGCTGTGGCGACTCCAAATTATATCGCTGTAGGGGCAGGAGGATCGTGATACATGGTGTATCTTCGTGTGCTAGTCAGGCATGAGCCTCCTAGATTTTACATAATATTTTGGTCGACTCTCTATCTATTATTTATTCTATGTGTGAGTGAGCGCAGATTATTCAAATGAAAAACAAAAACATTCAAAACTATTATGACGTACACATTCCTGAACGTAAGCTGATTTTTATTTAAAGCGTCAGCAGTTTCTGAACGTTACGCAAGCGTCATGCGTAAACAAGCCAATGTTGCCACTTTCTATTTTGACCTCAAAAAGTGGGTAAATAATAAATCAGAACTGATTAGTTGGCAAAATAACAATTAAAAGAAAATGAAGGATGCACATTGTTCATTAGTTAGCGTGACGATTTCAAAGCTTAAAAAGGTGACCTTAGTTTAATATTGATTAAATATCCTAAATACCGGTAGACCAATTCAAAGATAACCTTCATAAATCTACGAAAGTTATGTTATTTTAGGGATAGTGCTGTTACTCATAAATTATTATTTGATATTATTTGGAAAGTAATGCTGTTCGTGCCACTTACCTCGTGCTAATACTTCAACACTCCACCAAACTAGCGTTAAAAATTATGGATGCAAAAGCAAAGTTTAAAATGGTAACACCGGGTTATGTCAATCTTAATTTACAGTGGAAAGTAAAAGGCGATGGGTGTGTTGCTTTGTGTTTATTTCTTGTTTTAGATAGAATGAATTAGTTAAAAAGAAAATTAATTATTAGTAAATTCTACGTTATTTATGTTACTTCATTTACAAGATTACACCATTGTAAATATCATCCTAGCAGATTGTTGTTTTGGTTTGGTCAATGGTAGTGGTAGTTACTGATTGTAACAAAAACAAAATATAAAAACAATTGAAGAAATTAGTTAGTTTAATGTGTGTGATAAGTGATGTTTGCTGTTTACTGTGCTTACGAAGTTCAGAACAAACGCGCGTGTGCTTAATCATCTAATTAAAATTACAATAATGGCTTTCGTAAATAAATCCAGTGTACATAAACATGGAAGTGGTTATTGAACGTGCTAGTGTTCGAATTTCAAAATCACGATGTCGTCGTCGCCGTGCCAAAAAGGCGGGATGCGCCTCAGTGAAGCGTTGGATAACATGCAACTTGCGTACAACCCAATAACGAAACAGTTGCATTTCGTGAGCCCTAAAGTGGAAAAACCAGCTGAGGATACGTCAGACGATATTGATAAGCTGTCTAAGAAGAGCAGTTTTAGTGATGAAGGTAACTTTTCTATCTCAACTTGTGAGAAAAGTGATACAAGTGATTCTCCGAAGAGTACTCTGCAGTGGGGCAGTGTGAGTGGTCACCACCGTGGTAAAGACGGTGGCTCCTTCTCCAGCACTGTATCAAGTCTCTCCGAGTGTTCCCTCGGTTCTGCTGCGTCGAAGGATGATGAGGTTCCTGATGTCAATTCTCAAGACCAGGAGAATTCTAAGCTGAAGAAGAAGGGATTGTCTGGATTTTTCAGCAGGTAAGAATAATCTTAATAATTACAAATTCTTTGTATTGTGAGACGTGATTGGTATGTATGAAATGTTCTAGCTATTGAAATAATTTACAAACATTGATGTGATAGGTTGAGTCTATTATTAGATTTGATGATTAAAATAACAATAACACACTGACTCATTTTATTAGCTTTTTATCGGAAATGTTGGCTATCACAAAACTTACCTTATTTTCAATGGCACAAGATACAATATTAGCTGTAGGTATGTTTTATTTACAGACAACAGCAGGTAAACTCTACCCAAGTCTGTCAAATGTTACCAATCAAACACTAACCTTCCACTATTGTGTAAAGGTTGGAAATCTATTGAAAAAAATTGCAGATTGTAGTAGCTGGATGTGCATCTGTAGTATATTTCTAAAAAAGTCCCGACTGATTACCAATGACCCTTATTCTTATCTGACTATGCTAGTAATGGTATGTTTTCAATTGAGAAATTGCAGAATGGAATGAATAAACCAATATTTATGATTTGCAAAATAACAATTTAAATTCTAATTAAGTATCATTGATCAGCATTCTTTTGATGGCACCGTTAAGTAATGTTACATTTAAATAAACTTTATGTAACACTGTCATATAACATTAGGAAGCATCTATAATTTATGACGCACTTACTCAATATGTCGAAGAATAACTTAAAATATCCATAAACTAGCTTCTGTCCGCAGTTACTTAACTATTGGCATCACATCATTATTTGCTTTTGGCTCAGTTTATATTAAAAACTAGCTGTTTTCCCGCGGTTTCACTCGCATCCCGTGGGAATTACTGCCCGTACCCGGATAAAATATAGCTATAGGTTTTGAGCCTATTCATTACAACCAAACAAACAAACAAAGTTTCCCTCTGTATAATATTAGTATAGAAAAAAAAACTGGATGCACATATTGATGTGTGTGTGTTAGGGGTTTTAAAATTTCTGAACCAAAAATATAATACTTAGGTAATTAATGTTTTGTCATAAACTATCATTTTTAAAAGGACATTCTTTACATGTCAATAATGATGCATAATGGCTTTACAAGGAAAAATATAGTATTTTCCGTCTCATTCATACTACAACATATTGCAGTAGAGATATTACCGCCAACGAAATGTGTACATTGTCTTATTCCAGTAGCTACAGGTTAAAGAAACCATTGGAATTTCCTCCGTCTTAGTTTTACTACTAAGTATTCTTTTGTTTATTGTTCATTGTATTTTCTGTGATAAAAATCTACTTGAGCATAAAAGTATTACAGTTCGGCATAACCTGCTCTTTCAATGAACATAAACTACCAAGTTAGGTCATAATTTCTTTTTGTTTTGGAGTTTTCATTAAATAGTAATCAAAAACATTTTTATAAGAAAATAATTTATTTTGAATTATATTCAACCTCATAAACTATGAATTATATAACATAAATATTATTTGTAAGTACTTAAACTCAAAAGTGTTCTATCACTCGCTGAGAATTTGTGCGAGACTATAAAACTAAAACTATGCTTTACCAAAACTAGCTTTATCAACTCCAACTAACTGACAAGATAATTCAAACAGTCTTTCTTGATGTTCCAGTTTCTTTGAGAAGCTGTTACTTATACCCTCAATACAATTACTTATGTACAACCCTCCTCGTTTCTCCAAATCTTTTTCAAAACATGCATGAAGTATTGAAACGGCACCCTTAGCTGGAGTTTTGAAAAAGATTTTCATAGCCCAAGGGAAAGCTTTCTTGAACATGGTTTTCTCAAACAGGTCTGTGTCCACAATTCCAGGGTGGACCGCATAGCCTTTCACTGGTGAACCTTCTTCTTCCAACATTAAGTTGATGTATCTGGCACTCATTAGCTGCAACAAACAAAAAAAAACATTAAAAACTCACTTACTATTACCAGTTTGACTAACCTTTGAACTACCTAGCTTCTAGATTGAATGCATTTGTTTGAAAGTAGAATATTTTGTACCTGTGCCAGTTTAGCTTGCGCATATGCAGCCGTTGAATCGTAATGCTCCTTCATATTGATGTCATCAAAGTAGATCTTGCCAGGGTAATGAGCGCATGACGTCACATTCACCACCCTCGCTGCCTCTCCGGCAGTGCCGCCCTTTTTCAACGCTGGCAACAATAAGTGTGTCAAATAAAAGTGGCCCAGATGGTTGACCGCTAACTGGCTCTCAAACCCGTCCTCCGTGAGGTGGTAGTCTCCATACATTATTCCAGCGTTATTTACGAGGAGGTGGATAGTCGGGTACTTTTCCAATACTTTCTGCGCGAATTCCTTTACGGACTTTAACGATTGCAAGTCTAATGGAAAAGCTACAACATTTTTGCCATTCTCCAAATTGTCAGCCAGTTTCATCATAGCTTCTGGCTTCCTCACGCCGGCAATGACGATCATATTCGACTTCAGTAATCCCCTCACCACCTCCGTTCCAATTCCGCGAGCTCCGCCGGTGACAACCGCGATTTTCCCATTCGCGTCTGGCAACACAACTTTGTTTCTCCAAACGTTCACCCAGTCATCGATGAGGCCGCCGGCGCCTGCGCCCTGCATGTCTAGCGCGTATCGCAGTTCACTGAGTATGTGCTTCAAGGGTTTATGCCTGTTGACGTACCAGTAAATGGCCGCAGCCCCGGTCACAATAAACGCTGATGCTATTGCGAGAGACATGTCGAGGTTATGTTATCGTCCGCTCGACGCGACGCTACGGTTGCACTGGCGACCGTTGCTTTCACTCCGCTTGAAATCCTCAACGCTTTCTCTCGATCCGGTGTTTGTTTGGTTTGTACCGTTAGTCCTGAGGTCACACAACTCATTTATGATTAAATGACAGGGTGATCACTGGTATCTGTAACAGAATATAGAATTGAATGTAAGTAAATACATAATAAGTAATATGTTCTGAGCTCGGCATCGCGGGCCGTGTTATCGATGCGTGGCCTCCAGCTGTACTGAAACGATGACGCAACGCGGGTACAATTCATATTAGACTTGACGGAAGTTGTTGAGGCGTTAAGAAACAATGACTTTTTAGGAATTTATTGATTTTATTAAGTAAGACTTGAAGACTAAATAGTATCTTGCACGGCACTGATTTCACAATAATATTTACGGAATGATATACCATCTGTTACACGATATGCGCGGTGCACCTGACGGTACTGACTTGTTTGTTTTGCAAATTCAATCGGGGCGCATGCGCTGTACGTGCCGGTATTTATCGTTGTACCGTCCGATTTCTAATTATGGCATTAACAGGTTGCGGTGCAGTGGTTATCGCGGATTCGTTAATTTTTTCGTACTCTTGTGCTAATTTTTGGTACCTTGTTAAAGAATGATATCCGACCGACGCTTCCGATTTCCTATTGAAGTTGTTATTAGCGTTACGTTGAATGTTGTCCTCGTTCATTGAATTTTAATAACCGGTTCGAACTAGGTATGTCGAAAATGTGACTAACCCAAAATATCGTGTTACGAACGGTGGGTAAAGAAACTTCATCTGAATAAATTATGAGTCCGTCCAGATGTTTTTTCACAGAACCGCAGTCTGTACCTTTATTTTTGTAAGATTGTATCACCCCTGCGTCTATCTGACGAATTTACGCCATTCCTAGATACTTCGATTATAACGGTTGATTACGAGCTGCACTTGGCAAGACCGCCCGCAGAGCAATTAAAAGCCGGCAACTTCGAATAGAATTCTTGTGGTCACACTCAAATTCCTACTGACACGAACAAATTCAATACATTTTTTCACCTGAACGCGTGACGGAATCTCAAATAAATCAGGGTTAAAGATGTAATGCCATTAAAAACATCCTGTAAAAAACCCAAGTCTCGCAGCTCAATCTCTCTACCGTAAAAAGTTGTGAGATCCATGTAATACCAAGTCGGTTAATCTATTTAGTCTCTACTTAAAGGACCTTCTGTCTTTAGTTATTACATACGTTTAACAAATAGAACGACTTGGCCATCACATGAAAACACAGTAAATATTACAATTATATTAGATTCTTCAGTCTGTCGCGCCTTACGCGATTGAAATTCTCGAAACCAATTCATTAATTGGTACTCTTGTTCACCATTGAACTTTCAGGAACATTAACTTCTTTAAGATACTCACCTCAGTCATCATATTCTGAAGGACTCTGGTCAGTAATTAGGTTGCTGGCCCGTCGTGCTGTGTAGTGTGATACACACTAATAACCAAATCATGCGATGGCCAAGTCGTTCTATTTGTTAAACGTATGTAATAACTAAAGACAGAAGGTCCTTTAAGTAGAGACTAAATAGATTAACCGACTTGGTATTACATGGATCTCACAACTTTTTACGGTAGAGAGATTGAGCTGCGAGACTTGGGTTTTTTACAGGATGTTTTTAATGGCATCTCACTTCTTTTTGTAAAGTTTATCTTTACATATACAAAAGTCACGTAAAGGGTGTCTTTAGCCCAGGAAACTGAACAACTTTTCTCTTGGAACATAAGTATAATTTGTTATGTAAAGACAGACTTTTTTTCATAATTCAACATATTTTCCCACGGGTATGTTGTTCAGTTTCATGGGCTAAACACACCCTTACCCACTCTATACCCCCTCCCGTTATGCCTCATATAGTAGATATCTATCTACAACTATTATTTTCTATTGTACAGTAATTATTCATTAACTGCAAATGTAACCTTGTAATCCTATACATTTATATAGGATTACAAAGTTATTCATGCAGTTAGTGTATTTAGAAAATGGGACCGAAATTGCAAAATGTTTAAGTTTTCCCATAATAAGGACACTAAACTCTATATGTTTTCTAAATTTGAAGCTTCTATGTCTGCTAGAAGTGCCTTGGACTTTTGATGATCGGTGAGTCAGTGAGTGACAAAATTCAGAAACTTTAACAACTTGTCATTCTTAAACTACTGGTTCAAATTGTCTGAAATTATAAATACACCGTATTTATACAATGCCTAATTAGTTACAAAAAATTCAGGCTTCTTGTTTTATCCACAACGAAATTATAGTGGGTCGAAAATAGCCTGAATTGCTTCGAGAAAAGGATGGTACGGCCGTGCCGCTTTTTCTGCTTGACTTGGCGGGGGCACTGCCGTGCCCCCTGATACGACCTCTTTGAATGCTCCCCTTGCATTAGTGTTATGAGATGGTGATATAACTTCGTCTTGGTCTAGCGTGGTAGCGGTGCGGACTAGTTCCCGCTCCGAGATTTTAATTAAGGGTCTTTGAACTACTGAATGCTGATGGTGCGTGTCGTCTATGCTATGACGCAACACTAACCTGCTGTAAAAACGCCAATGCTTAATTTCTACTTAGCTTGAGTGGACTGTGACGTCACTTGACCGTTAATAATGGACTTAAACAATGCTGTTAAGTAACAGACTGAACCATAATAAAAGCTTGAAGTATAAAAGTACTCACAAGTTGACGGTATTGTGATAAGAATTTATTAAATTCTTTTTCCAGCAAACGCTTGCGGAGCGAACAACAGCAATGCATTCAAGCCAACACAAAATGAATAGATACTATGCAATATTCTTCCTGTGCATTCATGTTAACGCAAGCGTGAAAGACGTATTTTCTGCATATTGTAAAAGTAAACAACGAAATCCTCAAGTGGAAACGAAAAAGGAACATCAGGCTCTTAAAACTGACGCGAAGTTCATCATAATGAGGTCATATTTTATGAATTCTACAGCATTTTGCATTACGGTCATATTTACTGTCCAAGGCAACCGCAAGACTTTGAGGGCTTTTCATGTGGCCCAAAACTCATGTTGTGGTTAGCTGTTTGGTCACCATAAGTCCCGCGGTCATATTTTCTCTAAAAACGAAACTTAGCATAGAATACCTGGTCTGACCCGTAAGTAGATTACAAAACAAAAACTTGTTGTGAGAAAGAGTAAGAGTATATCTCAATCGGAACATAAAAAAACAGCCCTGCTGATGTAATTAATAACGAATCTTATGTTGGTGTCAGTGGTGCAGATAAAATCGATGTATCTGCAGCATACGTAATAAAACATTGAGCTTTCAAACAGCTCGCAAGAGAGCATAAAATAAAAGAGGAATATAAGTACAAGCCTCTGAGATCCGGTCCCAGAAACAATACGGCATAAAGTTAAAGCGAACTCGCTGCATACGTAATAATGTACAATGGCCAATTCCATGCACCCGATACTTGACCGGGGAAACCTGTTTTCAAAGGCGTTGCGCCCCTGGACCCGTGCTACTTCCACGACGCTGACCTTGGATGCTTTAACACTAACCATCTCTTTCACCGCTGGGATTGCGAACCGCGAATCAAAAACATTCCTTCGCGATACTGCAATGGAAAGCGCGCACTGGGTTATTGACGAAAGCTCGCCGATAACAAGGTAGTGGTTATACTTCCAACAGCAGTCTGCACTCAGCTCGGCCACACGTTTGATGATAAAGATTGCTAAGCAAGTTTTAAAAGTGATCTCGAATTAGCACTCGGTTGAAAACATGTGTTAATACTTAAGTAATGGCTTTATCGGACACTGGAGCAAATTGACCATTAAGATATGCACGCTTAGCATATGGCGGATGAAGGCAGCCGTGACACACGATACGGTTAGCGCAGAAATAGAAAAAAGCAAAGTGCTTTCTGAGAAGCTGAAATTTAAGGCAAAGTAAATAAGCCCCTTACCCGAAATGAAGTTCTCGGAAAGAATGTGTTAATGGATACTTAGCTTCAGCTTCTTACTTTTCTGCCCGGAAACTCAAGTAAGATTGGCACTCAAGATCATTGTGTCTCACCTTTTATTTAAGTATCCAGAAAGAGTAGTGAATCGCCATCGTAGGGTCTTCATATGGCTATAATAACTGTAGAAACAGGTGACATATTAAACTGGTTGTCCGGGTCATTCCTCATTTGCGAGGTCTTCAAATTAACGATCTGCTTAATAGGAAGACCTGTTTATCATCTGTCTTTACAGTATTGTCGTTTTGCCTTGGAGCTTAAATGGCAATGCCGCATTGAAAAAGTTTGCATCAGCTGTTTAACCAAGGTTTCATTCATGAGTTGTTTTTTTTACTTGTAACGACGCGTGACAACGTTTTTTGGTATTGCTGCTATAGTGAGAGTTGAATATACCAACTTTAGCTCAATGATACCTTATAAAGTTAGTTTTCTCTGTGAACAAGCTAGCTAAGCTAGGGACGCCAAATCTGGTATACAACCCTGAAATGAAATGTAATAGTTGTGTAGCAAAAAATCTTGCTCATCTGAAAGAACTTGTTGTTCTGCATGATGATAAATAGTAGCTATTTTCTGGTAAGTATGCAAACGATGCTCTCAGATGTTTTTGCCTAAGTTTGGTATGTGGAGTCTAAATCGTGAGTAGAATATTTTTAGAAATAACTTGCTTTTGTCTGTCGATGACTTCTAATCTTTCGTTCAACCTAGCCTCGTGATTTTCTGCGATCGTGAAAGAGCAGGTTTCAATGATTAGAGGTATTTGAATAATTAGGGCATGTTTTCAAATTGTCCTTAAATGTGTTGTGTATACTGTTTGTGGTGCTAAATAAATTCCTGAGGTTATCAAATCATTCACGGCTTCCTTGACTCACGTTTTACGTGGGACCTTAAAAAATATAAAACAAATCTCCATAATCCCTTACAAGAACCAACTGTCAAGTAGTTCACAATATACTACAAAATAATAATTCATACGGTTCAATGGTTTTGAAGATTGCCTTTCTGTTCTTTTTTAAACATATTCAAAATTTGACCTGCACTTCCTTTGGCCGCAAGTTTACCAAAATAAATTTCATGGTCGAAGAAACATTGACAATGTAGTTTTGCGAGCTAGTCAAGTCTATAGTTACATCTGAGTCATTGGCGTCAGTACAATTTTATCAAGCATTTACCATGACTTAATTACTGCTATTGTTGTTCTTCTAATGACTAATCAGTATTGGACGTTGGAATTCCATCGGTCGTTTCAACTGTATGCCATAATTTTGCCGTCTCAACTTCAGTTACGTCATTTCTTACTCACGTCTTAATTCATGGATTAATACTGCGGATGAATCGGACTTATTTGTCATCTTCCTCAAGAGAACCGGAACTGCATTATCAAAGAGTAAATGTTAATGCAGTTTTAAGTTTCGACATTTAGAAGTGGGCTAAGCTGTTTCTAGTGTTGTGAAAGTAAACAGTGATAACTGGTCTATGCTCTAGACTAAACAAATAGGTTGATTGTGTTTCGGGTCAAATGATAATTTGAAAACTCGTAGATAAGGGCTTTCTATACCAATATTAGCGATAACGGACATGGGTACAATCATTGGCACGCCACTAATGGCGTGGTCCCCTTCTGTCTAGCCAGAGGGGAAGCTCCCCTCAATGATAAGCCAAAATCACCGATTCTGGACACAATACTAATGAAGACAGGGATAAATATAGCTCTTGACATCACACTGCGGGATAAAACAAAGGGAGAATATTACAGTACTGAGTGCTCCAAGCAAGGTACAATAAAGTAGAGTAGGAAGAAAAAGCGAGGAAGGAAGAATTGAATTCCTGTTAGTTGTATAATACCTTATCTAAGGCTAAGAAAAAATGCTATGACCATGTTTGTGTAGTTCAGAATGATAAAACCCACGTAAACTTTCCATGTGAGTCAACAGCTATTTATTTTGCTGCGTTTGCACTGCAGTGTTTCTTTGTGGATTCTGATTACGGCATAAAATAAATATTTTTAAACTGTTTTGTATGCCCCGTGCAGTTTTCTCGGAATTTTAAAAGGTGCACTGTTTGAATTTTAAATTCGAAACTGAATAACTTGGATGAACATAACTACATGTTCATGGTATTTTGCTTTTAATAGAAAGTCTTGTAGAAGTTTGGTTGATAGATATGTAATAATTTTGCTATTGTCTCTTAAAATGATTTCAGGTGTAAATGCTTTGGTAAAGCACAATAATGGGCTGACAAACCATTATGTTGATAGTTCTTGCAGTTTATAAAGATTTGGTAAAACCAGTTGAGGAGATTCAAGTTTTAGAATCCAATTAAAAGTTTTTAGTATCTTGAACTCATCTGCACTTTACAAGACCACATCTACAGTCAAGGTTAATTGACTAATTTGTTTGTTTTTATGCTCACGATTTTTATTGTGAGCTTTTGATTTCGATGGACGTGCAACTGATAAACTTATATAAATTTATTTTAGTAAGGTTATTAAAATTCTGCAGTTTCTTATCGTACGTCGGAGAACTCTAGAACATATTTATTTATCTCGTCATAATATTTAGCCAGGCGTCACTAAGAAAGCATGAAACTGAAAAGATGAAAAATATTGAAACAATCTGGTATTTCCAATATTTCATTCGAATTGACCGCTATTTTACGGTCATCAAACTGAAAAAAACTGCTTGCGAAGCCATCGCTACTGAATTTTGAGATTGATATGACATCAACTGTAAAAGCCTTATTGCTAGACAAACTTTTCTGATTAAATCCCATCCTTCTTTTGGAGACGTTTTGAGTACCAGAGCCACGGTAACTCTTACTATTAACAATTCGGTAGCTAAAGATTTTATCAAAAACAAAAGTGATTAAAATATGCATCGAATTTTGGCAAGCATTCGTAAATTCCGCGTTCTTCAAACATGATTCATATCCCACATAATGGTAGTTAGAACAAGAACTAAATGTCCACTCGCGCTATGAGTAATGTTTAAGTTAATACGCTAACAAAGATGTTGTGGCACTCATGTTTTTAATGTTCACAACTTTGTGTCACAAAGTTTACGTTTCATTGTAGAGACGCCACTTTGTAAAGAATGATAAATGGTCGTTTGTTGGACTTGTGTGACTGCTTGATTATGATATTTTATTTGAAACATGTCTTGAGAGTCTTGCATTGTTATGTAAGTGTTATTCAGACGATTTTAAGAATGTTTTGGAAGATATTATAGGAGTCTATAGAGAATTTACACGCTTTGTATCTTTGCCAATATATTTTTATTAGAATAGATTTAAATTAGACTTAATGATAAGAGTTGATAATAAGAGGCATGTGCATTCAAGATTTTTGCCACAGCTCGGGTTGAATATTCGCTGCTCTCGTGGTACAGAAGTTTTTACATAGATGCTATCTTATATCACTAGCGTTTTTCAAGACCACTAGGCTGCGTAGGAAGGCAAGACCACATGACGTCAAGCCCTTTCACTGTATAGGTACTAGGACTATTTGAGGACCTTAAAGGAAACTCGTTGATTGGCCAGTCAGGGTGATGGGCAAAGGTCGCCTTGATACGAGTAGGTTTTATTATCTGTGAAGGCAAAGGTTGCGACCTAAAGAGTATAAATAGCCTGGAGCAAGGTGAAGATATGGTGAGAATTAATTGTCTGTACATGAGGGCCGTTATCGTGGAATTATGTAGTGGTAAATAAAGGAAAGGATTGGTAAACTAGCATAATTGATAGTACTAAATCCAGAAAACAAAAAGACAACACAAACTGAAAACAAGAAACAATGGTGAGGTATGGTAATAAGAAAATGAAGATCTGCGCAGAAGATAAAAACGGTATACCCGTTTTTATCTTCTGCGCAGATCTTCATTTTCGTTGATTTAAATTCATCAAAAGCTCAAGCTCGGGGTTACTGACTCTTTCATAAACATACAGACGGAGAAGACAAGGTTTTTTTATTAGAATAAGATTTTTTTTTATAGAATACATAGCTGTCCGCTGTCATTTTGTATGAATGGTATTATATTTCGATATTAATATTATTAGCAGCGGGAGGCAAAAAGTAATCTTGTAACCATTATTATCTCAGATTTTGAATAGATTAAAAGTATTGGTTACAGTATCGTTTCATACAGTCACTTGCATCTTATATCTCAGTTGTGATTGAAACAAAAGAATTCGCAGCCAGGTTTTATTCTTTACAGGTATGGCTGAAAATATCACTAAGCAAATAGCCTACTTGCCAAACGCCCTACTCACGGGATTCACTTCTCAGCCCATTTTAACCTTTAACTATGGACGTTCCATTTTTGTTACACTACTATGGACGTGCGGCCTCACAGACCGCTACATTTACGGGCTGGTTTCTATCTTGATGAGTAAGCATTTTATATTTTTTTGTTTTTATCCCTTAGGAGAGTTACTAAAGATAAATATAAGAAGTTATTTTAATGAAAAATATATTTGTTATAAACTAAATCTAACGATATAACAATCAAAGGTACTTTTCAGACTTTTTAGTTTGAGATCACTTTACAGGTATATTACCACAGTAAAATGACTTTTTTAATTAGTTTAATTTATTTTACGATAAAATATAAGGAACGAAGAATATAAAAAATGTAACATAATCTTCTTAAAACTTAATATAAAAATTCCGACAAGAACCCAAGTTGGCCATATTTATAGGCAAATTTTGCATAACGGCTTAGAGCACTGTAGGCATATTGGCTGATTACAGCCTACACAAGAGTGGGTCGTCTTTCGTTTTATCTTTGGTGGGCATAGTTTACACGTCTTACGTTTTATTTGACATTTTGACTTACTAAATCTAAAAGAAAAAAAAATACCGTCAGCGATAATTTACAACACAAACGTGGACGAGCGGTCTCACAGACCGCACTCAAATTATAAATTGAATTTACTTTCGCAATATTCAGCCGTTGACGTTATCTTCACTCTTAACGGTCGTTTCGTCGCTAAAACCGAAGCTACTGACGCGGGCATACGTGTGGGGTACGCAGGAGGTGTGGGACACGAGAATCGCAAACTGCAAGCGGCCTGTGAGACCGCACGTCCATAGTTAAAGGTTAAGAATCGTCGCTATAACAACTACTTTTACAGTAGCACTCACGTCATTTCACTTTGATCAAATAGGACTTGCAAGACCACTGAATTCTAAATGGATTTGTTCCGTCTAGTGAAAAACTTCGCTACATGGACAGCTATCTTAGCTCTCCGATTGGTAGCGAACGATGTATGTCCTATGACTAACTTCAAATTCGTACTAAATATAATCGTTGTACAGACAGGTCAGCCGAATCTGTTAAAATTTTACCAATCTAACATTAACTTTTTTCACTATAGTCATAATGTTCAAAATCTATTGAGGAAATTTGACAGATTGTGGTAGCCTGATGGCTAACGTCTATACCACAATCCGCAAATAAGGAAACTTCTTTATCTTTCTCCTTATCGCCATGGTTACGTAAAAGATAAGTAACGATCACAGAATTACCAAATATTCTTCATCGCGTGAGATGATCTATTGCTTCACAATCGTATTTTGGAATCCGTGACGAAATATCAAATCGTTTTTACCTGAAATTGTATTTTTGTGAACCGTATGTTTAAAGATTGCTCTTCTGCTCGTTATTTGTATATCTGCGATCTTTTTACGTATTTCGTTATCTCTGAGGTTATTTCAAGATGAGCGTTGCCATAGTGCACTAGAAATAATGAATGACATTCATGAAGGAGGCGAGTAAGAAAGTGCATTAAATACTCTTTGATGTTTGAAAGATGATAAAAATCTCCTTTTGTATAGGTGTTTTCATAGCGGGATAGTCAGTCCATTAAGTAACCGACCTCCTGATTGCTTTTTCATTTTAATACATTAAAATAATACCCATTCGTATTTCTATAATATACAACTAAAAGTGGTTGTTGAAAAGAAAGTTTTAACAATAACATTAAAATTTATTTGATGTTCCATATCGCTTCACCTGCTTGCTTCGCGTAGAAAATTCGAACATGGTAAATATTCATGTTGCGTAAACATAACAATGCTGTAACTTCACTTTGTATTAGATGCGGGCCAAACACACCGCAGTCATGCTTTCCCATACCATATTCCATAACAGTAATACCAATGGTGTTTCTGTCAGTGAAATTTAATAAATTCGTCCAGTGAAAGTACTGCACGAACAAGAGTGGCGATTATACACACCAGTTACTTAATAACTACGGAAGTCAGTTTGTATATTACTTTCTTTAAATCAGCAGTAAAATCTCAGTTTTATATACTTCCTTTCCGTAGTAAATAACCGCAAGGACTTTATTGCCAATTGATTTTATGATCTCAGAAAAGGTTGTAAAGCTATACACATCATTTTGTAAAAAAAATATTACTAGGTGAACTCACCTAGATACGCTTTGTTGGGTAAAGTCTCCTGGGCAACAGATATACTAACATAACAATGTATGTTTCTGAAAATACGTCCACTTTCGAAGGCAATCTAATGTGTCTATAATGAAATATTAATGGAATGGGGGTCCCTCAAGGGTCATCTAAGAATTGTGCCTACGTCAATAGAACGCCTGCGTCAATTCCATACTTTGTGTGTGAAGACTATTTCTGGATTCGATAACCTTTCAGATACTTTCGATGGACGTCATTACGTATTATACTGTGTGAAAGCAAGCATGTTTTTCTTTACTGGTAGTACTGACTGCAAATAGTTACATACAAATCTCATCTAAACCATAGGGGACAAGATCTTATGTCTGTCTGAAGGAAAGTTGTTGGCAATGAATTACGCGTCGTTTCACGTCTCGATATCTGACTCCATATATTTTTAACTAGCTGTTGCCCGCGACTTCGTCTACGTGGGCAATATAGTACTGCCAAAATACATTGCATTACCTACCGTAGGTGTATTTTTCCAATTACACTAAAATACATAAGTAGGTATGCAAGTAACTAATAAGCTAGCAGATTACCTACTAATAGCCGCATGGGTTGGTCGACCGAGGTTTGTAAGATTTGATTCTGTCAAAGGTATCAGGTAGTTAGAGGCCAGACCGCCTGTCAAACAGTCTTAAGGGGTAACGTTGTGCCCAGTTAAATATAGGTGAGAAAAGATAAAATAGGTAGCCGGTAGCCGGTAGCTGCTCGAAGATAATAAATTGGTACTCAATTACATTCGGTTCGAAAAGGCGCCAACACCAACATTTGCGAAAAATGAATGTGAGTTCAAGAAATCAGTGCCTGCACTCACAATACCATCCACCTAGTTAGTCACTTTTTTTGAGGTGTATAATTTCACAACAGGGGGGAAACACCCTTTTTTCCACCGGATTTAGCTTAGCTTAGCTATGTTAAAACGGAATTCTACAGAAATAATTATCTTTGTCCGCGAACACAAAAAATGTGTGCGCATCTGTGCGAGTCTACTGCTAGCATGTGTTCGAGCCCATGGCTTGAAGTTTTGCCAATACTTGCAAAGTAAACGTTCTCAATTTATTACTATTTTCTAGAGCGAATAGGGTAGAAGAAACATTTGTGTTGTATACCTTATGTGTGTCAAGCCAAACACCGGAGGAGTCGCACCTTTATATTGTGAACGTTCTTGTGGAAGTCTAAATGCTAACTCTTGCCTGTCTTGGAAACACATAGAACGATAGGATGTGGATACCTAATCTGCCAAACCTTTTTGAAAGTTCCGTCGAACGACCAGACCAGAATTGGTCACTTTGGATCAATCAGGGCTTTGTAAAGCAATCGTTCTCTTTGGTTACTCCCAAAATTGAAAAGAAACTCCCAAAAAAGACAATTCTGAACATACGACTACTGTTACATAGGTATATATATCGACTGAACACTTAATAACACTCTGCTTAGTGCAAGAGCTGCTGTTAGCAGGAACTCGGTGCCAATATGAAGCATGTCAATTCTTTCAAAAAATATAGAAGGATCAGGTTGGTTTTTGTTCATCGTCAATAATCGTGCACCAACATAACCTTATGGGCCAATAATAATTTTGCACGATTTGGTGCAAATAAAGATAAACAGTGGCACTAAATATATATTTTTTTCGGTGTAAAATCATCAGCTGACACCTACCGCTGTGCAGCGTGACTTTTACTGCAGCAGTATTTGGCGTTAGTGGGTGCGACTGGGGTTTGCTGACTCTCTCAGTGGAGCGCGTGGAACAACTTGCGCCGTAGCCTGATGTCTCTTAGGAGACGTAAGGACGATGCACCGCCCACAGACCTGCGCCTACGGTGGCCGGGAGTCGTCTTTCGATACTTGGCGCACGTGATGTCTTGCACGCCCATCGCAGCGGCTGGGATAAGAGGTGCAATTTCTCAATGACTCCTAACCATGGCTTGATGGCCGGGTGCCACCGCCGGCAATTTCCTACACGAACATTAAACATATCTGACTAAAAAAAACTTGTTGGGCTAATCCTCTGATTAAGCTACAGAAGCGGATGAGTATGTATGTCGCAGTCCCATTGTATAATTCGCTGTATTACATTACAGCCAGCCGTTATCAAAAGCAGGGCTGTTATGTATTACGGCGGATTAACGATTAGTCGGATTCAATAAGGCTGAATGAAATTGCGCTGGAATGTGTTCGGCGCTATACGTTCTTTAATGCCGCTAGCTGTAATATCAAAGAGTGGTTCGTTAACCGCCTCTTTGTCAGTTTTTAGTTCCCATTTTTAGCACGCGCGGCGCTGCCTGTCACAACAACAACAATGGCGTTTGCGTCGTCGTCAAAGTTTGATAATAAAATGTGAAGTTAATCATGGTTTTGACGAGAAAAACGTGACAAATGTGACTGTAAATAGTGACTTCAAGGATAAATTTCATGTGCAATTGAACAGTTTTTTGTTATCACATGGTCACCCTACAATGTGCAATGCGGCTGAACGTGAGCCGCCAAAGTGTAGAACGTATCGCAATGACAATCCGACTAATCGTTAATCCGCCCTAATACATAACGGCCCTGCTTTTGATAACGGCTAGCGGTAATGTAATACGGCGGATTATGCGTTTCGACTGCGACATGTATACTAAGAGACGTCCACACGGCCAAACTATCGCACGTAATAAAAGATCCCAAAGTCTTGGGAATTTGTAACATATTACTTGGCACGGATGTAGTTCTCAGGCGTCAGTTTGACTTGATCATGGTGTTCATTCTACCAGACACTGGGTAAGAAAGTTGCATCAATGGCATGACAGCAATTTTTTTGTTGTAACTTTAACTACTTGCATTCTAGTAGCCAAAATTGCTGCTCTCCTTATACTCTCCTGGACAAAGCGTAAGAAAATACGTTTTAAAATATTGCAGTGATGGCAACACACTTGTATTGGTTGGACTGATCCTTAGGTGCTAACTTGATGGAAGCCGTTAATGCACAGAGAAGTTGGGACTGCGGTAAATCACTTTACTCGCCATACCATCCAGTGGACACTTTGAGTCTGGATCCTTTTTCAAACCATTGGAGCCACCCTTGCCTCACGATCACCAGTGCTAGCGAGAGATCGATTTTATTCCTTTTTTCTGGAATTATAAATGTTACATAATATTTTACAACAAACAAAAATGTAAGCTGATATTCACAGTCCAAATTACTTTATGCCACCACTTTACTGGAAGACAAAACAAAACCCAAGCCCGATTTTAGTTAGTGAAAAAATGCTCAGCTCCATCTTTGATTATGAATGATAATTACTTTTTCCTCTAATATTCTCCAATTTGACGTTAATATTCAAAAAACGATTTAGATGGAGCTGTTGCAAATTTTGTTAAACACTATAAACAATTATCTTTCCATCAAATAATAGCATAGAGAGATTTAAAAAAATACATGATATGATTAATAACAGAAAATTAACAATTTCATTTATGTATGGTAGGTAATTTTACAAATCCCGCCAAAATTCTCAATTTTGCTGTATTTCATATTATAGAACATAGATGGAGCTACCTTAACCTTGGCTTAACACATTATTTTAAAATTTTATTTTCTGCCCAAGTTACTTATAGAAAAAGCGTGAATTTATTATTAAAGATTGATGATAGCCTAATCATTTAATACGCAACACTTACATATTTGCTGGTATTACACACGCGGTTATAGGAAAGTTAATAGAAACAATCGTTCATTGCTCACCCCTCGTAGGTGATAGCGTGATAATATATAGCCTATGTGTTGAACAGGCCTCTAAGTAATATTCATGCAAAATTTGGTTCAAATCCATTCAGTACTTTTTGAGTTCAGTGAGACCAAACATACAGACAAACAGACAAACAGACAAACAGATATACAGACATACAGACAAAAATTCTAAAAACTATATTTTTGGGTTCAGAATCGATTATAGATCACGCCCCAAGTATTCTTTTTTTTTAATATTCAATGTACAGTTTTGACTTTCCTATCATTTTATTATATGTATAGATGTACCAGACATTAAGTAATGATCATAGTGATCATGGATTTATGTTTTTATAGTAATAATATGAAAGTTCAGTTTCACATTAATGATTGATCGTGAACGAACGGCTCCATCCGTAGTTAATCTGCCATGACTGTAATCTTTTTACTGCCAGCAGGAAATTGTTTCACCACGTAACCACTCGTGTTTTTATGGTTTTACTTTAACTATCAATAAATATGTTAGTTGTGTAGTAAAAATAATATAATCACAGGTCGTATACTGCAGCTGTCGACGAAAATAGTTCTTTATCTCCGCCTTCGGTTCGTAAATTCTCTGCCTTGTAAAATACTGGGAAATTCAATATCGATTTATCTTCTGTATTCACATGCACCTGCTTTTAACATGAATTATTTATTATTCTGTTCCAAATGTTTGCGTTTTGAACTCTCGACTGGTATTCCTCACGAGAGAGCTTAAAACCATCTAAGAGCACCTTGTACAAACAAAAAGGAAACAAATGTGGGTCATCAGACATCGGAGAACCGTCTGGTATTTTACTAACAAAGGACCCCTGTGCTCCGTGCGTGTCGCTACAATTAAACCATTCAATTGATAAGGCCACAAGAATGTATGGACTGAGACTGAATGACAACTATTTATAGAGATAAAGTGGACACGATTGAGACTATTACTTTTTGTAGTGATGTAATGGTGAACGCCGTTGAGGACATTTTAATTGTAGCAATTGTCACGATGTTGCTGGCAATTGATCTTTCATAAAAATTTATTGATTTTAATCATCTTCCAATGAATCAATCTTCACTGTTGTGAAATTACTGCTACGAAATCTGAAGAAAAATATTTCAATTATCGGAAAAAATGACAAAGAATGAAAAATGAAAAGAAAGACAAACAGCAAAAAACCTACATACTAATAAATTCTGAATGGATATTTTCGGCGATCTCTATCGAATTCCAATTTTATCTTGAATTTGTTCGGTGTAAACTTTGCATTTGAGTTCAGACGTGTCTACGAATACTGTGAACTCTTGACATTTACGAAGTGTTTGAATTTGGTAAACCATTGAAAGAGGTTCTGTAAAATTATGATCCGTAATATTCTGATGCTGGCCAAACTTGAACTAAGCTATTTAGAAATGTGTTACGGATATTGATGAATTCAAGAAAAAATGTAGTCGTATTGGACCGCAACCCTATAAAGAGGCCAGCGTCCCATATACTGGTTAATCAACTGTAAGTCGTCTGCTTTCATGCATGACCTACAAAACAAAAAGCCAGACAAAGGCAATATCGATTCGGTTTATGCAAACAATCGGTCATAAATTACTTTGGACATTATATTCTATTACTATCAATAAAGTTAAGGTCACAAATCAAATCTGCAGATATCATTGTGCCATTACGTATTTAAATATCACAGTTGGACACGTAATTAATACGTAAACCGATTCGTACTGAAACATTCGCACGTACACAAAAAATGTGGTCAAAGACCAACTTATTAATTCAAACCTTTCAAGCAAGAAGACTGCCGAACCTAAACAGAATTAGCAAAGGCCCATTGATATAAATAAACACCTCAATTTTTGTCTATCGGTGTCTGACGCCATAGAATTGGTTAGTAAGCGTAACACACAGGAAAAAAGGCCAGACATAGAGTGATGTCATGACACAATTTCCCAGTCCATCCGATCCAAACCGCTCAATAAAGCTAAACTGTTCAATAATACCGGAATTATTTAAGCGTACGACGACGTCACGGCGACCGCTACGATGATATAAATAGTACACATATTGACGAGAGCCACGTCACACGGCATTGACAACTTTTAGTTTAATACAATTTCCAATTTGAAGAACTTGATCTGGCACAAGCGAAGGCCAAAAACTTGACTACCAATATTTTTGAAAGAGATCCGGTTTGCACAAATGTATTATTTAAAAGTTAATTTTACGATGTGGAGCGATATGCGTGATCTAAAGAAACATATATCACGTTGAAAGTGAGGACAGCTCGATCTAATCGATAGCTCTTACGAAACAAGATCATCATTCTTTAGAGGCGAATAAATTAATTCGATTCGTGCGACTCGATTGGTTAGTGATGCACTTTTGAATAAGGATGATGTCATCAGATTGCAGATCTGATTTGGTCTTACCGTCTAACGTAAGCAGTAGCGATCCGATCAGGATTTTATCAATTGGGCTTTTATTCAGTGCTCCTAGTGTTTACCGACAAGTTTGGACCACAGCGAGCGATTCAATGAAGACTGCTTCTCTCTGAAGTGTTTATTCTTTCTTTCATTGATAATCTCAAGATCAGCCCCACAACAGTTTATTATGGAAAATAACTAAGTAGTGAATTGTTATAAAATACTTTCTCACGAGAAATTAAACTATAGAACATAGCTTGTAGCGCTAAATGTTTCTCTGTCTTGGCAATCATCGCTGTATAAAATTCCAACATGAGTTAGTACGTTTCTCAAAACATTTGGACTATAAATGTGTGTATTGCAATCATATGTGCATGAGCCATGTAAAAGTCTATTGTCGGTTGAATTTTACGTGCATTACGTAAAAGAGTTTCTCGTATTCTTTCACAACTTTCATTCATTGCGACATTATTTGCTATTGTGCGTGTTGCTTTGGCGTTTAAAAACGAATTCCGATTGTTCGCAGCCACACGGGTTCAGGTCTGGCTTACATCTTCATATTTACGTAATGGGAGTACCTACTCATAAATCTTCCATTTTATGATCTAGACTGGGAATTGTCGTTTGATTATGTGACATGTTTTAAGAACAACAGATGTGTTTCATGAAGTTATTTGTGCCAAATGATCTTGCAGACGACAATTGCTGCTCTAATAATAAATTGATGATAAAAGAAAAGCTAAGTGTTTTGAATATTATCTACCTTCCACAGTATCCAATAAAATCCCAAGGGCTTATAACTAAAATCAATATTATTTTTATCACTTCACAAAACCGTGGCGGTGCTAAGAAATCCGTTCTTGGAAAGATAATATGTTCCAATAAGTAGGTGCTCGCCATTCGCTGGCTCGGGATAAGATCATCTGAAGTTTCTTTCAGAACTGTTGACCTTAAAATTAATCTTGATTTGGAGTTGCCGTTACTATAAGTAGCTGTCTTTATATCTGTTGAAGATCATCTTCTTATTGAGAGCAAATGCTTTTTAGTATTTTAATAAATACTTGGTAAATATTGCTTTTGACGGATAATCAAATTATGGTTAAATCTATTTATTTTGTAAATCTACAGCAGTTGATAAATGTTTATGTTCACGTAGTTTTAGTAAAGCCACAAAGTCGAGAACCATGGTATGCTGCTCATGGTAAACGACCAGTCACGACTCCACCGTATCCAATCGCGATGTTTGATTCTAACTGGTTTCAACTTCGGTATGTAACTTAACTTCACCGATGCACGTATTGATAACGCTCTCAGTTCGTCTCATCCCGGAAACGAAAACAAAATAGCAGATAAGCAACATTTGTTCATGTAAAATTAATTTTATTTTTAAATACAACTATGCTATTACATCGATAACCCCGTCTGCTTTTCAGTTACAATGTCTGTCTGGAAACAGAGTGTCGTGTTTAATATTTTTATTTCCACTATTAACTTGTTTGTTAATGTTTAACACGTATTGTGTGTCTAGTGGACATGTGCGCTAAGGCTGTGTAAGTATTATTGTATTTTATACGGTATCGACATTTGCATTTTATTCTTTGGGAAGATCTTTGGGTCGGTAAATTTTAATGTCGTTAGTTTCGCTCATAAAGCTTTAACTATCGTTGTATTATAAACTATCTTCATAAATCAATCTTCAGCTAACCCAGCAGCTAGAACGGTTATGCTAGATATGTTGATTAAACAACGGTAATTCAGTAGAGACAATAACAAACATTGCAATACAATATCTTCTATCATCTCTCATTTATTCTTAAACACTCAATAAAATAAAATTTTGCTTTCCACATAAAACAGATACATTGCAATCAAGACTTAGTGGACATTATTCTACTCACTCAGTTCCCCACTGCATGTTTTTCATTTACACTGAATCTGCAGCCATAAACATTTCATCCCCTTATATAGTTTCTCATTTTGTATTCTCCCTAGCCATTTCCCCTCTTATTTACTCGTCTCCGCAAAAGAAAAGCTAACCCACAGCCCTATTCACGAGAGTAAATGTATATTTACATTCCATTCCCGTGGTTCGCTCTAGTTGGGGTAGCGTCACTGGCCAGCGTAAATGGGTCTCGGCCATCTATCCTCGGAGTGCCAAGTCAAGGCTGATGTGCACTGCCAAAATTTTGGGTTACTGCTCGTTTTATTGCAAATTTTTGTAGGTTAAGGATGTCTATTTGGTAGAAGCCAGTGCGTGTGTCTATTTGATATTTAAATATTTGTTGGATTAGAAGTTTCTATTTAGAAAGAAGAAGAAGAAAGTGTTATATATTACGTGTATGTTGGAGAGGAGTGTGATCTACGTTCTAAAACTCGCTTTCGAGATTTTCATCTGCAGAAAATTTGGAGCAATTCTGTTGCCGTTTCATTCCTAGGCACAAATCATTGTTATTATTGTCCTATTTAACGATGACGGTAAGAAAATGACTAGGGGGCGTATAAACGGCTATTGTATCTGTCACTATTAATACACAGACACAGATGTGTATACGACTGGCACGTTGTTTCTCCACGTGGGTCCAATTGAGGACGAACGTCATTGTTTGAAGATTTTGATTGGAGCTATTGTCGAATTTAGCTTTCTTGGGGAGTTGGGTTAGTGACAATGAGATGACGAGTCCTATAAATATGTTGCAGTCCTTGGATGATATCAATAGTAAGAGTTTGAACTCGAATCAGGTTCCTATATCATATCTTTTATTCTTTGGTTTATCCTAAAATACTATTGTGTTCATGTTTGTTCGCCCGCATCCGCACAATATTCTATTTTTTCTTATCAATTCCAATTCAGAGGTCGATTGCATTCATTGTAATAGAATCTTGATGTGCAACGTATTTTATTTCGAGTTGTTTTTATTCTGTTTTGATAAATATAATGGGTTTCTCAACCTTGACATTTAATGTGAGCTTAACAGTAAAAACACTGCTGTACAATTAAGAGTATTCAGCTTTAGTTTTATAAAAGATTTTATGTACGTTACGTGTTGGCGGACAATTTTCGACACTGCGGCAGAAATACTTGGATTTACCTTTTTACGCTGTTAGCCAATAAGCAAACACGTCTGGGTTTTTTATATTTTCCGAGATTTAATAACACTTTAGGTGTTGTGACTACGTATTACTGATATGATCTAGCAATAAAGAATTTCTGTGGTGATAATAAATGCAATAATGATGGAATCGTGCAGCTGTGATATAACAATTATGTTCGACGTCATGACAGACCATCATAAATAATGTTACTGTTAATTACAGATATCATCGCGAAGATAACATTGATATCTAGCATTTCTGTGAATTCAGCTCGCGTATAACAGCGTCATATTTAAATAAATATTATAATATCGTATAATTTTTATGACCATTACATTTACATTACATTATTGTTATGAACTTTAAACCAAGTTCTCACTATCAAGAACATGAACGGAATGCGTGGTTTTTATTATGACAACAATATATTGCTCCCAGATTTTGGTTTATCGTATAACCGGATAACAATAATTAAAAGAATTATTGAAGATAATATTAACAGCTATTAACCAATCTTATCAGAAGAATAATCCATACTCAATCGGAAAATCTACGTCATTATCACTAATGACGTTCGCTTTAGCAATTGCTGTTAAATAATTTCGAATTATGTACTTATAATTATTCGCTAGAAAAGCAAACATGTCATTAGAGTTATGGCATGAACGAATTAACTCGTCAATTAGTAACGAGACCTCCTTCATTACCCTTTGCATTCCCTTCAATGCAAACTGTACCTTGCTCCTTCACCATAAGGGTGCTAATACCTTCGTTTTCAAGTTGGTTGCTATCGTCACTCACGTCTTCTTGCGACAGACCTTGCAGTTTCTCACGGTTCACGTCGTGGTGTCGTCTTGAGATCGAAACCGGAGGTTGGGCAAAGTGTTGCAAAACGGTTATGGTATGGCGAACGACCATGTACATATGCGAACTATGGGAACAGCTAGAAATTAATTAGCATTACCTATGCGGGTAATTGATGCAGAAACTGTATTCGAAGTTTTTCATGTATGCATGTCGACAGAACTAGGGACATCTCAAATGCACGGCCTAGCATTGATGACAAGAAACATATAACAACGTCTTCTTTTATCCCATAAAAGTGATCTGAGGTCGAGTACACGTTAAGAAGCTTACGTGCTTTGTTAGTAGATTAGTTAAAACAAGGTTGAAAAAATTTTTAATTTTTTGGAGCACAAGGTTATAAAGTTTATAGAAAACTGTTCTAGTATAAGCTTTAAGTGCTTGGAAAATCGGTAGGATGTTCAAACAAGTTATAGTGTAAAGGTATTTGTAAGATAAAACGGTGTAAATAAATGAAATGGTCTAATCTACTGTATCTAAAGCGCCTCTAATCTGGCGGACACGATCTGTTGCGTACGATTCGTCTAGTCTAGATTACAGGATAGCCATGAGAGTGACAATACTGTACGGGCTACTGCCTAAGATTCATGGACATTTGCATTAAGTATATTGGGCTTAAAATAAGAGTGCTAAACGGCCAGGCAAAATGGGAGCCATAGAGTTTGTAATATGGCTGTAGACTAATTAGATGACTATATAACTTCTTAATAGGACAAAGAATCCCGGAGAGTCAATAGTGCAAAACTTGTTGATAAACATCATCTTAAATTATATTTTCCTCCTAAAACAGGTCTTTGTTTACAATGAAGCGAGACTGGTATAATTCTCAACGGAGAAATAAACAAGTACTTGTATGACGTAACACTACCCAGCGTAGCCGAAGTTATTAATGAACTGAGCAGAACGCATTTAATTAAAAACTTTAATTAAACTATGACTAGCTACGTTCGAAATGAGAGTAAAGTCTTAGTATACTTTTTTAATGAAACATTATTTTCATTAAAATGATAGAATAGTGAAAGGAAACTCGATGGAAAATGCATCCATTCATGTAAAAAATATACCAGGTTAACATAAAGCAAACTACGGTTCTAAAGGTGTTACCATTTTGAAATCTGATGATCAGATTGTAATAGCAGATACATTATAAAAATATGATTCTTTAGTACCTGAACCTTGAAGGTGAATACACATCGTGTGAATTTGATGCGATCAGCTATTTTCAATTCATGAATATTTAACTGCAATAAACTAAATCACTGTCTTAGCAGATAATATAGCATTTCCTGCATAACTGTGCAAGGTGTTCTTTTTATTTTTCAGTGAAGTCTCCGCTTATTGTGCTGTTTTCCAGACGAGAATTTGTTAAACTATTTTTGCAGCTCATAAAATGCTTTTGCAGCAATCGAAAAGAATTGCCGCAAATAAAATTACGTCTCTTCTAAATTATCTACTGTCAGTTGCATTTGTTATAGTTTAACGTTGCTTTTTATTTAAGTATTGTCTTAACCTTTTTACCTGTTTTCATAGTTTGTAATCACCGGTATCCCATTTTCGATCGTTCGCAAACTGTAGCTCGTTAGTGTGGCGTCGTTTACGAATACCAGAGATAAAAACTCCTCAAACGTTTGTTAAACTGTTTGGCTGCAAAATCATTGTATGCTGTATTATGTTATCTGGAAGGCGAAAACAATGTTCGCAATGAGAATTCAGGTGATCGCGTGAACATGAAACATTTTTAAAACTTCAGGAATACTACAACTGTCGAAATCAGTGCAATAGATTAGGGCCATGTTTTTGCTTTGATTATAATGTTTAGACATTAAATTAATTTCAAGACTTATGAAGGTAAATCAGTATGAAAATGGCACAAGCAGCCATATTTGTCAATCGCTAGTAATCGTAATTTGATGCACCAGACTGGCCCTTACATGGAAAATTGAGCGTAGAAGATATTTCAGATATGGATGCCTTGTATAGCAATGTGAATCAACACATACGTTTATATCGACGATAATCTGTTCAGAAGTTTGTACGTGTAAACACACGACATGAGTAGTTTTGTACTAAATTGCGGATGTAATTTCCCCTAATGATCTAGTGATTGCTGGTTTCAATATAATATTTAGCAATATTGAAGGCTAAAGTGATCAAGCATGTAGGAGTGCCAGTGAAACTTTTTGTTTACCAAATGCGCTACCGAGAATGCTTTTATAAATCTGGAATATCAAACGTTCTACTTCACAGAATTGTTAAAGTTTTGCGACTAGCTCAGCTCCTTCTAGACATCCAATTTTATTAGTTCTGTTCCTTTTATTTTGATCTTTTAGTACGGGTTTGAAGACAAACTACGTTTCTGGGTCACTTCGATTTGTTACTGCCTTCTCGAATTCAATTTAGAGGAAGATCAATCGAGAGACTTTTGGGAACATTGCTTTTGTATTGCTTGATTAAACGTGGATTTCTTGAAGGAATTTTTGAACTATTTCTAAAATATTAACGTCTTACCATAGGGCCTGGCACAATAATTTGTATAAGCACATATTACTTAACAGATTCTATAAGCAGGTAGGTGTATCTTCCCTATGTTATTACAAAGTAATCAATCCTCCACATCAAATAACTCATCATCAACTCACCTGCAGTCTTGCAATCCTTCCCATTCACAAACTTTATTCCCACACAAAAACCGAGTGAGCAGGTCCGTCCGCCCACAGGCAACCACTAATCTGTCCAGCATTCTATGACGCGAAGGTCACGACCACACAATGGAATGTTGCGATCGCAACAATGGATGGGCACGCCTGCCTCGAATAAATTAGCTTTGCGATATACTATTGATATTATATGTATTATCGCTATTGTGCAGTTGCACGTGACTGTCCGAAAATGTGAATGTTTCGACATTTCTATGACTCTAGCTTTGGCTGTAATACTGGAATGTGATATCATTATGAGAGGGTCTTGTGTTTCTAAAATGTTATTATAATTTACATTACTCATATCACTGCTTAAATTATGGCTACAAAACTTTCTGTAGTCCCCACACGTTAAATTGGTTTAGGCGTATAATGACAGAAACGCAAAATGACAGACTCGCAGAATGCCAAATTTTGGCACTTACTCGCAAATGGTCAGAATCGCATAACGACAGATTCGCAAAATGACAGAATCGCAATATGACAGATGAGCATAATGACAGATCTTAGTTTTACGAGTGATTAACCTGATTTAATCATTATTTTTCTTTCTATGCTTTTTTAGGGTTCCGTAGCCGAATGGCAAAAAACGGAACCCTTATAGATTCGTCATGTCTGTCTGTCTGTCTGTCTGTCCGTCCGTCCGTATGTCACAGCCACTTTATTCCGAAACTATTAAGACTACACAAATAAAACTTGGTAGGTAAATGTATTGTATGAACCGCTTTACGATTTTTATACAAAAATAAAAAAATAGTAATATTAGGGGGGGCTCCCCATACATGAAACTGAAACGAAAAAAAAAAATTTTCGTCAAACCTATACAAGTGGGGTGTCTATGAATAGGTCTTTAAAAATGAGATTGAGGTTTCTAAAACCATTTTTTCTCAAAGTCAATAATTTCAGAGTAAGACACTTTCAAAGTGCTAAAATGTGTGTCCCCCCCCTGTAATTTCTAAAGTACCAATGTGAAAAATCTAAAAAAAACATATGTTATAAACCTTAATAAAAACTATCAACCAAAATTGGTTTGAACGAAATACAGTCAGTAGTTTTTGAGATATAGCACTTTTTCAGTAACCGCAAATTAAAACTTTGTTTTTCATATATTTGTATGAAAAACAAAGTTATTTTTGTTGCTGAGAAATGTTCGTGTTTTGGCTAATTGTAGGTAGTAGGTATGTTTATTTTTCATAGGTAATGGAACGGAACCCTTCATGCGCGAGTCCGACTCGCACTTGGCCGGTTTTTTTGGTTTAACTTTTATACACAATAACATCCAACTTTAAGAATAACCTTACGAAATTGACTACGAATTGATTGATTACGAAAATGCTATAATCAATGTTGTTAAAATTGTATTCCCTGATGTAACCATTAACGGTTGCTTCTTTCACTTCCAAAAAACCGTGAAAAAAAGGCAAAGGATTACAAATTGTATGACTCCCAGGAAGGTAGAAACATTACCAGAATAACAGCGTGTTTACCTCTTCTACCTAGCAATTATATACGGTCATGTTGACGACGACATAAAGTACATAAGCACAGTTTGGACGATTATGTATGTATATTTTAAGGGAGACCCTAACAATCTGATATTTTTTATTTAATTTTTGAAAATGTATCTTAATTTATACTAACAAATAAAGATTGATGATTTTTATTCAATTCAAGATTTATCTGTCATTCTGCGAATCTGTCATTCTGCGAATCTGTCATTCCACGAATCTGTCATTCTGCGACACCTGGCATTATGAGTTTCTGTCAATTTGCTAATCTGTCATTTTGCGTTTCTGTCATTATACGCCTAAAATTGTATTTTGTTTAACATTTCTGTTCGTGTCATGTTTTTAAATTACTTTCTATGTTTTCTTTTATGTCCTCAAAGCGATGTTAATTGCTACTAGGGGTCGCAATACCGGACCATTTAAGCAATACCGGTATTTTCGGTATTGGCTTCGGACCAATACCGGTATACCGGTATTTTCGGTATTTCCGAGATTAAGCCAAAGTTAGCAAACACACAATGCTGGATTTTTTGTGGGACCCGTCCCCACCCTCCAATAGATTTGAAAAGTTGAAACTGATGTCATCAGAAACGTCTCGTTCGGTAGATCATACTTATCATGACGATTTACTCCAAATTATGGGGCTTAGGTTAGGTTAGTTAACAATTTTTTAAGGTTGTTAACAAATTACTAAGAGTTGGGTGGGCCGATTTTGACTATTAATTTTCAAATGTAGAGAAATTACAAGGTTTTTATTTGTTTACATTTCTTTACATCATAATTATAACAGTTTAGTAAAAAAAACTTAAAACTAAAAACGAATACTAAAAGGCGTTGAAAAATTCCTCCCCATCGCTGCCGACCGGGAGCGTGCCCAAAAGGCTGGCAGCATTGCCACGCTGGATGGCAATGCTTAATCTTTGACCAAGGTAATAGCCAGTCCTTTGGTCACGAGTAGCGTCAACCAGCCGCCCAGAAAGTTTTTTAAATATAATGTGGGCATTCGGATCCCACGACCCGAGGGTTTCAACCCCAAACGGTTCGAAAATATAGTTTCCAACAAGGCCACTATATTTTCGCCGTTTGATGTTCTGCGCAGCCGCAGCGGGAGCATCAGCACAACACGCAGAACTTGCAAGATATGATGGCGCAAGAGTATCGACGCATGTCGCGTCCCACACTAAAGGAATACCCGTCTTCCAAGGGAATAACGTCATGCCGTCTGATCTCTTACCGTCGTCGCGTGCCAAGTAGGGCTTTCAATACCGGTATTCCGGGATCCCGTAATACCGTGATCACGGATATAATATGGTGCTTTTTCAATACCGGTATTAACGGCCCAATACCGTGATATACCGGTATTACAAATATAAGGTGTGAATTTATTTATTTAAAATAATATTGTCCAAATACAGAACCTCGCGTTCACTACACTCGTTTAGTAGTAGTAAAATTACTCATGACGGCTCTGCAGGTGGATTCAGTGATGACCGCCACTTCGTGATGGATATTTATTTACGTGGCCTCTGAGGTGAAAATTAGCTTAGTCCGAAAACAAGATGTTAGTGAACGTTGAAAACGCTCAAATGCCTGATTTACAAAGTCAAACTTCTTGAGTCGGGACGGGCATCTTGGATCTTTAATTCTTGCACCAATAAAATTATGTAGAGTTGCAGCTTTAGGTCTTTAAGCAAAATGCGATGTAATGACAACTATGCACATTTAAAGCACTTGCGCTCTTCCAAATTCAAAGGTTTGGGTCATGACCAA